>JAPVCB010000014.1:145131-209602 GCA_029606185.1 Paecilomyces formosus | reverse complement strand
TTTTTTTTTTTTTTTTTTTTCTCACATTATTTCTTTTCTCGATGTAACGGCACTCTAAGATATTGTGCAGAATTTGCGAAAGCCCGACTAGTCCTCGAGTACGGGGGCAACCAGAACATTTTTGTTCCTATTACTATTGCAAACGATACAGGGAGCGATACCCAAATTATCCACTCTGATCAGGCGATAATTTGCGTTGGGTAGACAGCTATTTTTCTCGTTGATTCAATTAAAAATATACTCTTGAAGTAACTGACTATGGGCAGAAAGAGAGAAAGCTGTTGAAGTTAATTACCATTAGCACAGCTCATGACCATTGCCATCTACCGTAATCGAATCTGGATGGAGCGAATCTTCGTCCTGACTCGAAGAAGACATGAGACTCCTGTCTGATCGTCTCGCCCAAGGCAGTTCTGAGAAAGCTTGATAAGTTTATCTACCACATTACGGATACTACTAGATAAACTGCATGTATATAAGCATATTATTGAGAATATCTCCTCTGAAATGATACATAAATTTTACCTGGCTTATGCTCAAGTGAACTGTCTCCAAAAACTGTCATCTAGAAACTCAAACAGACCTGCTGTATCAGGAATAACTAGGTCATCACTAGAACCGGATATAGTATCGTCATGAGATCGACCTTTCGTTTGTTCGGTCCGGCTCATCTGTGCCTGTAGTCGTGCCTTATGACATTCCTTGATCTGTTGCAAGCTGGGGGTGATTTTGACAAAGATCTCTGGTATGTCCATGGGAAATGCCGCGTCATCCTCCTGGGAGACTCTTCGACTGTATTCTCTTGCTTCCTCGAGCTTCCGATCAAATGTATTGAGCACTTCGCAAAAGTCTAGCTGACTGCGCACATACTCATGATCCCAACCCTCACCGTTGAAAAGAGAAAGCTTCGATAAAACAATAATTGCGTGGCCCAGTTGTGACCACAGAGGGTATGGAAGATGGAAATATGAGGAAGGCGGAAAGGAGCTAAATGTGTCGAAGCATGTCTTTGCGGACTCCAAGCAGGATAGGAGAATGTCCATGCGTGCCATCGGGAATTGGCCGTACCGAACGGTATCCATTTTTTCGTTCAATGCGACTTCATATAGGAATGTCTCCAGCGCATAGTAGTTCATAAGAATATCGTCTGACACGTTGTGATGAGATTAGCAATATCCGGTTCCATTGCAGTGGAACATGGCGGTCTTACTGGAATGAGGGATCTGTTCAGGAAACGATTGCTTCAACTGCGAAAGCTCAGATCCCAAAGATCTCACGTAGGCTCCTATAGGAGCGGAGACTCGTAAGGGGACTTCGAGTTGATCAAGGGAAAGCGAACGCTTTATCTTATCAGCTAGCCGATGAACTCGCATCAACTGTATCAGAAGCATATCACTGGGATACTCGGCAGCCTCTGAAATTATTTGACAACATTCGTCTGTGTATCTCGTGTATTTCAGAGAATCGACGCTTCTTCCGTACAGCGATACTCTGTCCCTAGTCAGCAAGAAATGTAATATGAGGTAGGTTTTCCACATGCATTGAAGTAAGGTAGAAGACACCTAGATATGTTCTCCTTTCTTCTAACGTCCTCCTTATCCGTGACTGTCCATCTCCCTCAAAGTACTTGATAATACCAACAGCAAGCTTTGATGGGCTTTTCGGGTGTGTTTCATTATTCAGACTCAGGTCTGTCATCATCGCCATGATCAGATAGAAAAGATTCGTTAATTGTGAGCCGAGTCTAAGATGAAAATGGTACCTTTATGGGTTCTCAGCTAAAGATCATGAAAAGACATATTTCAACAACGTACCACGCTATGTATATAAGTAGTCCTTGGAGCATGTCGAGACTCTGCTCCCCTTTTACGAGAACAGAGTGACTTATTACATCTCTGAGTTTCCTTGCTATTGCAACTTGTCGAGAGGCATCATGTCGGCAGCCTACCATCATCACTGTCGTGAAAAGGAATGGCTTTTCGTGCCTAAGTTCTTTCAAAGTAGTTTCGGGAGGGATGACAACAAACGGAAAATAGGGCATCATATTCGTCCGAAAATGATCAAGCATCATCGCTGCTTCTTTGTCGTTTGGGATAAACTGCTGTACAAGTTCCGCCAGTAAGAGACCGGACCCTCCAGCTGGAGAACTCGGAATTGAGGCCTGGTTCCTTGGACTAGTATCTTGTCTTGCTTGCCCTGAAGCTGATAAAAGAGCGGCGACAGTATCTAATTTATGCTCGAGCCTGGATACATCCCTTAACCAAACATTGGGTGGCTTTCTTTCAAGAAATTATAGCTCTACTTACGAAGTATAAGGCTTTGGCCTTTTCCGCCTATGGGCCCCCGGCAATTGTATACTGCATTGCTTCTTCAGACGGCGACATCTAATAAGAAGTTAGTACTATCTAACTCGGTTCATTTGCACTTAGTATGAAGATACCGTTGGCAAACTCCGTCCTCTGCTTCTATTTCACATTTGACCTTTGCACGGGCACACGGAACACAGGCTCTCGGGACGCGGGCATAGTCAGATGACCCCGGTGGTGTTAATCGGAGCATGAGTATATAGCCTAGTGGCTGGGTACAGCTGGGATCAATTGGAAAAAAGATACTGAGAACGCCAATATGGCAGTCCGTTCGTTCCGCTCGTGTTACAAGGTGAATGTTGGGACGTAGGTAGAGCAAGCAGACGGACACGGACACGGAATTCCGTGTCCGACGGGATCCCGTCCTCAGATTACCCGAATCAGAAAAGCTTCAAGCTTGAACTATATGAACTATGCCCTGAAATCATGACATCTGAACGCGTTGCAAGGAGGCATCAGAGTGATCGGAACGATCGGAACACCGCCCAATAAAATAATAAAACATGGAGCCTCGTTTAACATTCCATATTCATTCCCGAAATATCTCACAGTTTACGATCTTCGATCAGGCCTGATGAATCGGGTGAAACTTGGGAGATGAACTGCATTTCGTCTGAAAGCAAGCCCGCCATGTTGAAATCACCAGAGGAACCAGGTACTATGTCTCGTTCTCATAACGCAAGTATACAACCGGATGTCCCAGATGACGGCAATTCTACCCTCACTGGCATCAGATTGTACGCTCTCTTCGCAGCTGTTTTCTTTTCGACTTTCCTTATGGCCCTGAATGGATCAATAATCTCAACAGTCAGTCTGCCATAGACCACTTCCCTAATTTTATAGCGTCGCTGACATAGTAAAGGCAATTCCTCAAATCACCTCTTATTTCAAGTCACTGGACGACATTGGGTGGTATGGAAGCGCCTACCTTGTTTCGACGTAAGTTGTCTGTCCTGGCTCCATGGGGATACTATTGTAGTAACATACCTCGCAGTTGCTGCCTTCAACCTTTGGCGGGCAAATTTTACACGCATTTCCCGATAAAGGTACGAATTATAATTACCTTCATGGCTCAACGTGTTGATTTTGGCAGCAAACATACATCACTTTCAGTGCGGTCTTCTTTATTGGATCTGTGATCTGTGGGTCAGCTAATTCATCCAAGATGCTCATCGGTGGGAGAGCCGTACAAGGTATAGGCGGAGCGGGGCTCTTGAATGGAGCATTTACAACAATTGCAGCCGCGGGTCCGAAAGATAAAAAGCCCAGTAAGTACAGTACATCCAAGCCACATGATGTGCATCAAACAGTACTGATGTGCAGTCGTGGATAGTGCTCGTAGGAGTCGGAATGGGAATTTCTACCCTTGGATCCGTTGTCGGCCCCCTCATCGGTGGTGCTTTCACGCAGCATGTATCTTGGAGGTGGTGTATGTGCTCAGAATTCATCAGCACTATGACCGGTTCAAAATTGTCTGACTTATTATGCAGGTTTTTATATCAACCTTCCACCAGGTGGTCTGGCAGTCCTCATTATTTCCACTCTCTCCATACCTGAACAAATGGAAAAGAAGCCCGCTTGGGTCAACATTAAAACTATCATTACTGAAGAACTTGACCTCGTAGGCTTCACACTCTTTACCCCTGCGTGCGTCATGTTCTTGCTTGCTATAATATGGGGAGGCACAACATATCCATGGAGGTCCTCAACAATCATCGGACTTTTTTGCGGCGCCTTTGGTACACTCATAGTATTCATCGCGTGGATTATCCACAAGGGAGAGAAAGCCATGATACCACCTAACATTGCACGAAAACATCTGGTTATGTTCGGTTGTTTCACTTCCTGTTTTCAGATGGGCGCTGTGCTTCTGCTCTCTTATTATTTGCCAATCTGGTTTCAGGTTGTCAAAAATGCGACTCCGACTATGAGTGGCGTAATGATACTCCCTACAGCTGTTGCACAAATTCTCGGTGCGATATCAGCTGGGAAATTTGGTATGCCTCTTCCCTACGGTCAGGTCTAGGATATTTCTAATTGTACTAAAAGTCGAATTAATCGGTTATTGTACCGCGTGGGCGCTAGTGGGATGCATGTTGAGTTCCATAGGCGCAGGATTAATGACTACCTTTCTCCCGTCAACCGGCGCTGGCCCATGGATTGGCTATCAGATATTGATGGGTATCGGCCGAGGGTCAGTCATCCAAATGGTAAGTAGTATCTCAAGTCGCAACTTAATGCTTCTGGTCATTAATTTGTGCAGCCCATCACAGCAATTCAGAATCTCTTGCCTGCACAAGACGTTGCAATTGCTTCATCTTTGGTCTTCTTCTTCCAGTATCTAGGAGGAGCCATATTTCTCGCTGTTGGAGAAACTCTTTTTACGAATGGCTTGCGTTCTTCATTGCGAGCATACGCTCCTAACATTCACCCTCAAACTATAATCAATGCGGGAGCATCCGCTGTACGGAAAGTAGTTCCCGAAGCTGATCTTCCCAGCGTGCTCCTTGCATATGACCGCGCTCTTGTGCATACTTTCGTGAGTGGACATGCATATAAAGCAACTCATGATGATTACTAACTTAGAGTCCAGTATCTGGCGCTCGCTGGATCCACTGCATCCTTTCTGACTAGTTTTGGTATGGGATGGAAAAGGATTCCCCGAAAAGCAGCTAAGAAAAAGGATGAGAAGGCTGCTGCATAGACTCTGTATCCCTCTATAGGCCCTATTATCATTTGGTTGGTTGATGCTGGGATCTTCCCTTCTCAACTGTTAGTTATTCTATGAGGTCACTTCATCGTTTCCTTCAGAGATAGGAATAACACGTTAGGTTGCAATATAAATCCCACCATCATGTTATTAAAGGTATAGTCACATAGTTATAGCATTGCTTCCGAATCATGTAACATTCTGGTGTAAATAACTATGGACATATAAAATGTCGTGAGTAATCAGAAGTACCGAACCAATGCAAGCTTATCCGGAATTTGCTTTAATCATAGCATCACCAAACTGCTTCAAGACCGTTGGGATGTCGTGTTTTCCCATGACGACTTCAATAAGCTGTCCATAAGTGGTCAGAATAAATGATCACATAGAAGGTATTCCAAGAACGGTTTGACTTTTGTCAGTGTACTTACCTGCGTACACTTAGCTTCTGCTATTTCTGGGTCGGATAGCAATGTATCGAGGTCTTGAGGAGTCCTCGCCCGGAATGATCTCGACTGCACCTTTGGTCCAAATGTGCGGAGAATATTTTGCCAGTCCCACTCGGCAATGTCATTGTAGCTGGCATTCGGGCCATTGATAGCTCGCTCGCAAGCATACCTAATTTCTTGTTAGAAATGCCCACATGTCAAATATTGTGGCTAGCTTCGTAAATGATAGTAATTATTGCGACAATCTTACCCATCATTGTTCAGGACGATGCTGGAATTAGTTAGTACCAGACAGGATATTATAAAACAGTATAAGTTCGAGGAACTTACATTATAGGATTCAAATGAACCAGGTCACTGACGGCCTGAACGGTCATTTGAAAGGAGCCGTCGCCCACAATTAAGAGAGACCGCTTGTATCTCTGGCTTTGTTCCTTGACGGCATGGAAGGCACCCACGGCAGCACCAACTCCGTAACCAATACTTCCCCACAGACTCTGGGTAAACATTGTTGCACCTTCTGGTAGTGAGACTCGTGATATTCCAATAGAGAGGCTTCCTGTTTCTGCGACAATGAGATCTCCAGGACGGAAAGCTTCGCCCAGTCGCTATGTTCGCAGTTATGTCAGGATATGCTGTCCAGTGATTGGCATATTGCCTACCTGTAAGAACCAATCGAAGGTGATGAGGCCATTGGCAGGTGATATCTTCTCCTGGGATCGGGTCGGAACTGTTGGCCAGGATAGAGACTGGGCTTGGCTGTTGGTTTGAAGATCGTTTTTGAGTGAAGGAATGAGCTGCGACGAATGAGCGGTGGTTCTCATTCTATATTCGCGTTGTAACAGTGAGCAAGATAACTGCGAAATACTCACGTGTTTTATGTTGGCGTCCAGCGTTCTCCCGTCGAGCTGCATAGTATGTAAGTGATTGCCTAGAGAACATTTGGTGGTGGAGACCAACATTGACGGAAAACTGTCGAATATCAACAAGAGCATTCGGCTGATATCTAGTAGAGAATATCGTGCTATAGGCATGTATTAGCTGATTGTCCCACTAAGTGCATAGAATATCATACGTGTTCAAGTCGCTCTGGAGATAATCAGCTTGTGTGACCGTTTAGAATGCGTAAGTTCTGAGGAAACTTACCGGGACATTCCCAATCCTCAAGACGCAGTCTGCTGTCTCTACATATTCTTTAGCTGCTGCATCGGATGCAAGTCCAGCGTATATTCCTCCGTAGTTCTTATGTGCCTCCGTCAGCCCACCTTTTCCCATCGGAGTTGCGAAGTAGGGGGCCTGTAGTAGGTTGATTAATTCCCAGGTTTCGTTCGTGATTCCGTGACGGGTAACACCTGGAACATCTTAGTTTCGAACTCTTATTGTGGGCGCAGAGGGTTGAGTTCTCCGCACCAGAATCAACAATGATTGCAAGTTTTTCTGCAGATAGAATCTTTTCCCTGATTGCTGCAACAGGCGCAGTGACATCCTCGATTCCATCCTCCTGTCCATTGGGGACAATAGTAGAAATAGCCTCAGGGACATGCTGAATAGGCCCGGTGATCGTATCTGTAAGTATCCCGATGTAGCTAGTTCATGTCAGCTTTAAATGTATTATGTCTCCTAGCGCAGACACCTTTACCCTGGGCGGCCGTGGTACAGCATTGCTGTGACCTGTCAGCGAACTATTCGCAATCATTTACACAAGCATTTCGCTCACCCTTCAGCACTCTGTCGATCTCAGAGGTAGCAGTTGTTTGATCCCGTAGAACCGCCGTCGCACACGAGATATGTTTAGACATTTCATGATATGCGCTGCGTTGGGCAGTATCAGAAATTCCGTCTCGACTGACAAGATTACAGTTTCATTTCACTTACTCATATCTGCCATCTCCCATAGTATGATGAACTATTGCCTTCTGTTCGTGGGCTTTAGTGCTTGGGTAGCCGACAATATGCAAGACAGGCACTGATTCAGCATATGCTCCGGCAAGGCCGTTTAGAGCCGACAGTTCCCCTGGACCGAACGTGGTGATTACTGCTCCAAAACCGTTAAATCGAGCATATCCATCAGCAGCATACGCAGCAACCAGCTCGTTAGCTGTTCCATGGAAGTTCAATCCCTCCTCAGGGATCAGGTCTAGTAATGTGAGTTCAAAGTCTTCGTCTTGAAGTCAGCCATGGGTATACAGACACGTTGAAGAAGGGTATATCAATGCACTAGCCTCCAGGAACCCCAAAAATAGTCTTTACGCCTAATTCCTTCAGCCGCCTAATAAGATAGGACCCAAGCTTGATCGTTCCAGACATGATGACTAGATTCACAACTTCGTTAGGGCAACAGCAAGTTCACCTGAGAAAAGACTCGTAGCTTGCATCTGTTTTTTACGTTTCATTTACACGGCTCTGCAGCTGTCTTTTATAACCGTCCGCACGGAATGAGGTTCCGTGTCCCATTATTTGCACCCGCGTACTTGCGCTCAGCCCGTCTACAACGCCATGATTATTTACATGGAGTAATCGACTCCAGCCACTCATTTCCAGCATATCGACTGCAAAGAAGACGTCCGGAATGAGGAAATAATCTGACGTCAGCGAAGTATGTCGAGATTACTGACGGCTAGCATCGGTATATTTCGAATATTTGATAGTCGTGTTCGGGGCAATATGAGATAGATGCTCCACCGCTCCGATTACGAACTTTCCAGAATGGATCTATTATATCGTTGTGCAATAAGATCGAAGCGATGAGGGTTGCTGCAGATTACTATTTAAAGTTAGAGAAGGCAAACGCTAAAAAGCTTAGCGTCTCGTGTTCGGAGAGAGTGGGCCAGCTAGTCTGTTGTGGGAAAAGCGTGTATGATGATGACTGCGGAGAGAGTGTCAGTAAGCATGCCGATCAAGACCGATAAAAGAATTCACAAGTCCCAATGTCGACTTATCCTGACGATAGCGATGGTTTTTACTCTATGTCTTGTCCATATCATACAGTAGAAGCCTATTATGGCATCAAACCACCGTCGACGGCACTTGAAGTCTCGTGCGGGATGTCGGACCTGCAAAGAGCGTCATATCAAGTGTGATGAGTTCCGCCCTGAGTGGTATTTCAACCCTGCTCCCAAGCCGCGTCTCATTCAATATTGTTGACTGCTTCCATTAGCCGAAATTGCACTACTGCTTGTCGGGTTTGCGAATATCCGGACACAAAATGCAACCCAACCCAAGATAACGATAGCAATCACCTCTGGCCGTCCGTCATTGAAGAGAGGTGTAAGGTCTGGGTCAATGCTGGTGAAGGAAGTGCCGATCTGCCATTGCCAGCATACTTCGGGTGGTTCCCATTTGAAGGAGAGGACCTCCGGCATATGTACCATGTTTGCCTTATGACATCGAGCCTGGAACTCAGTAATACTCTTCGAGCTGCAATATGGGCAGCGGAGTTGCCAGTGTAATGCTTAATTTCCCAGAATCCAAGGCCATTAATATTGACTTACAACAGATTTCTCCGCCTATCCTCTTACGACTACGTGGCCTATGGCCTGATGGGCCTCTCCGCGTGCCGCCTCGCATGGGCGACAAGATCTCTCGAAGCGGACAAACTAGCTCGACGTTATCAACAAATAGCCTACCATGGCGCCTGCAGTGCTATGAATAACATGTCCTCTGCCAATATTGATGCTATACTGGCGACGCTGATCCTCCTGTCGACCGAAGTTGAAGGCTGGTACGTGTCTTCCGCATCCCAACGAGATGGACAAGTCTGACTGTTTTTGTAAGGCGCAACCTTGCATCAGTATTTAATATGATGAGGAAGGTATCTTTTTTCCGATCTCCCTCGATGGGAGACGTCATTTAACTTTTCTGTTAGGTGATAGATGCGATCGAAACGACCATGGGAGAAACCCTGCTATACCGAGACTTTCCCATCTTTATTCCCCGAATACTCAAAACGCCAGCAGCTTTCAATAGCAACGCAATGCTGAATTCCTTTATCTCTTCTCTCGAAACTCTTCCTCGGTGTATAGCAAAGAAGCCTGAAATCTCAGCTGCTGTCAAAGGATTCGTACGAACGGCGGACAATCTCTTACTACTAGGCGATGAGCTCACCTTGGAGGAACAAGTCAAACATATCTATCCTATACGATGCTGGCTTGTGTGGATACCGGGTTCTTTCCTCGAGATAACACAAGGTGATAGCTGGGTTCTGATCATATTAGCGTATTATTCCGCCTTAACTCTTGCAACACTCCCCAAGTTCCCCGCAGTCAACTCGAGACTGTCAGTGAAAGTGCGAGTGGAAACTGTTTTCAGTATCCACGAAAGACTACGCAATTGCGACTTCTTCTGTAGCAGTTGCGGGGAGGTCCATTCGCCTCGACAACACATGGAATTTCCCATTTCTGTCGTCAATACGCTGACTCATAGTAACCAAAACCAGAACGTGGAGATACTGTACTGATATGATTCAGTATCACTCTACACTTCATATTGCAACTTCCGAAAAGTTCAATTTTAGCGTTTTCTCTTCTACTTTTGGAATCTCGGGCGTTCTTCATCTCTGTTTGCTAGAAACCCAGTCTGCTTACATCACATGATACTATGAATTCTTAGACAGCAAAATTGAGTAAAGAAAATTAATTTCTTACTCAAATAACAAAGAGAACATTGAGAATTGGCCACCCCCGAGCCCGAACCGTTAGTTGGTGTCGCCCTATGTATTCAAAGTAGACTATATACAGGTTGGTGGGAATTCTCCTAGACTTTCTTTAATGCGTACTTCTACAAGCACATGCCCTCTATTACGAAAACCGTCACCAAGAGATAGAGTTCTGGAAATCCATCATATCTCCATCCCGTGAATATCCTAGATGCACCATGAAGTCTTCTGTGGTCTCTGGCCTAAGATGCGAAACCGCAAGTCAGATACTTCTGACAAGGGGAGTAAGAGGGCCAAGAAAGGCCAAAGATGAAACTTACAAGTCCGCTGTATGCAAGAGGCTAAGCTGGTTGAAGAGTCTGGAATCTCCTGGACCTTCATCCCGAGCGAGACCGTGCATCTCTGGCGTCCCTAAAGTCGTGGTCCTGCGTGTTGCCGAGCCGGGATCACATACAGAGGTGATTTGATGACCTGTCGACTGCGAGTTAAGTATTTGGCTCCGCCTGGTATCATGACCTTGGTCGGTAACATTGAGCGTTTGCTCTTGTGCAGATCCAGTCGCCAATCCCAAAACGGGCTCATGAGTAAGTCTTTGCCCGGTACTTGGGGGCCCAGAATGGATCGCATTGCGCCCAGAGGAATCCCGCAGAATCGGCGGCACATCGTCCATCCCAGCGACAAATGTCGATGCTGCGGGATCATTTTGCCCAAGGGCCCTATGGGTTATGTTCATCTGTTGTTCCGCATCTTTCCAGGCTGAAGATAAAGGGAAAATAGAGGAAGATAGTCGACTTCGTTCAAGTAAGTGGAAAAAGATGCCAACTGTAGGCGGCATTCTTGCCGCTCCGAATGTCGGAGAGAGCTTTGGAGTAGATTCTAAGAGGCGCACCATCTCAACCAGGCTTGACGGCACACGTTCGGAGGGCGGCTCAGCTTCTGGTGATATACTGCGTATACGGGCACAAAGCAGCACGTAGACGCTGGCAGCAGCCAACCTAAGGTGTACTTGGTGATAGGGGCCAGAGTCAATATGCGATTGTAGATGAGAGGGCCCCTTATTCAAGGTTAATAGGTTTTTTTGTCTTTGAAGAAAGTCTTCGAGCAGCTCGTTCAGCTGAGGGAAGTTAGAAGACTGATGAGGAATCTGATATAGCTGGTTGAGAATGCCTGCTAAATATCCAAGGTCGATAAAGGTGCTCAAAGCTCTACTGGTGGTAGCAGAGAAATTCGGCTGTCCAGAGACCCCAAAGACAGGACGCCAAATCTCCCATTCTTCCAGCCCTTCAGAGCTGGGCCCTCTGAGTCTCCGTAGATCAGCTCTGTCGAGGTATGGGCGATAGCCTAAGGACGCAGAGATCAGCGTATCAAGAATAAAGCAGCCAATAAACAACCGCTTGCCAATCTCATTCCTGTCGACGCTTGTCTGTATATTTTCAAAGGGGATAATATCAAGCATGGCAGCAACATAGATAGCCCGGCCAACCAAAAGCCAGGCATCATTCCAAGAGCCTCTGGCAATATCAAGCAAAGCGAGGACCAAGCAGGCATGAACATGGCCGTGCTCGTAAAGTTCACTGCCTTGCATAGCCAGCTTCTTTGCCACCATAAAAATATGAGAAAAAGAATTGTCGCCTGCCGAGCAACAAGTGGATGAGTGGTGTCCAGATCCGATAACCTCAGATAAGTATGATCCATGAGCCAATGCAGCCCAGACTGAGGAGACCTCACCCGGTGTCGGATTTTGATTGCTGTGTAAGTTTAAGATGTTGTCGAGGTGGCTAGCAGAGCGGAATAAAGTGTACTTTTCTAGGATGGGCAGCCAGCTGTGTGTGTTAGTCATGTATATGTCCATAAGATGCGACCAGTTAGGAGGTAGAGGAGGACTAGTAAGGGTGTCACAGTCCGGAGCTGTAATGGCGGGGGCTGCTGCTTGTGTGTTGGCCCTGACCGTAAAGTCTGCATAGGGCGATTGTGTCTGAGCTTCTGGAGTTGTGGGAGAGGGCTGAGTGTCTGGAATCGGTCCTTCAACATTTAACCGGCGGCGGGGAAGGTGGTTGAAATTTGCTGTTAATTTCACATCTAAGCCATCAATATATGAATCTTCATCCTCGTCTGCACGGGAAGCGGTGAGATATCTTTGCAGATTCTCTAATGCAGTGCTCTTCCGCCATGATTCTAACAGAGAGGCAGGCGATATAGCAAATGTGGTTCGGTCAATGATTCTGGACTCCAATAGCTGCGGTTCTTTTTGTAAGATGGAGATAATAAGATCCTCAGCCCCATCCAATGAGTGTATTAGAAGACCGAGCAGGATCTCAACTCCCCTGACATAGCCGGTGCGAAGTCCCCGTTTCCGGCCTTGATTGTATGAGCATGTACGGCCGACCTTGATGCAACGTTGGCAATACGGCTGTCCTCCATCGCATCTTTCTTTGCGTCGTCTGCAGGCTTCGCATGCTCTAGTCACACGGAGGCGCGAACGCTTCCTCGCAGGTCCATCTTCTCCAGAGGTGTGATCGTCAGACCGGACTGACATGGTTGGCAAGACAGATAAGTGGCAGTTAGCATACAGCAGTATTGCATATAGCAGTATTGCATACAACATAAGTCCAGACACCTGGTATGAGACGATGCACTCACCTTCGCGGCTGAAGTTTGTCCCGAAATAAACAGATGACTAACAGGACCGGCGAAGTATTTTCCCTGGTGACAATGTTCCGTCCTCCTCACTACCCGGCCTTTTTGGCAGCAGGGAAGAGACAAAAGAAAAAAAGTGTCTGTTTAGTCAGATACGCTTATTAACTATGAGGCGCCAGGACTGGCGTCAGATTATGCTGCGGTCATTACGTTTTACCCAGAGATTGGAGTAATCCGCTTGGAGTAATCAGTAGTTGCAGCATCATATCGCCGCCGCAACTGCGTCTCCAATTCCTTCCACTATGACCAGGAAACTTCTATCCACCGGGACCTTGAGCTCTTCCATAACCTGCCAAAATACGCGGGCCAGTTTGCCCCAATCCTTATTCCATGCCACCCTGGATAATAATGTCAGGAGCGAACACAGACCTCCGCAGGGCTGCGCAACTGACGAGCTCTTGGACCCAGATGCCTCCATCCTCCTGCTAGGAATGCGCGGCACCGGGAAGACCAGCCTGGCTATTCTGGCATCTAGCTTCACTGGGTTTCGTGTTGTGGATGCCGACCAGCATTTTTACCAAACTATTGGCCTTCCGAGAGCGGTCTATGCTTCTCGCTATGGGCTCGGTGACTACAGAGAGAAGGAACTGAGTCTCATGCGCACTGTCCTTGAACAAAACCCATCACGATGTATTATTATCTGTGGTCCGGGATCAGCTGAGGACACTGGTCAGGAGGTTATTATGGGCCTCAAGAAGACGCACCCCGTCATTTACATCATGCGGGATCCGGCTGAGGTGCATCGCTATCTACGGATACATGATGCGGCCCAGATATCTGAGCTCACTGATATGATCGCCCCCAGTTATCGAGCACTATCCAGCTTTGAGTTCTTCAATCTATCAGAGCCTATCAATCCAGAGGATCAACCTGGTGTTCGAGGAACTCAACTCCAGTACCAACCGTCACTGGTACTCAAGCATGTGGAGGACGACTTCCTCCGCTTGATACATGCAATCAGACAGCAGCGAAGCCGCCCACGTCTTCGAGCACAGCACTCTCTATCGCATCTGCCACCCGAGGCAAAGCCATATACTTATGCTCTGCAGATTACCCTGAATAAAGTGGCTGATATCGCAGTCAAGCTTCGCAACACGGACCTCTTGGTGGACGCCATTGAACTTATCATCGACATGGACGTGCTCCTCGCGGGCAGAGATGGTTTTGATCAGCACACTGCCACGTTCATCACTAGAAATTATTATACGCTTCGCCGCAACGTGAAACTACCAGTCATCTTCCATGTAGAGAGCTCCAGAGAAAACCGACATTGGTCTACCTATTTTGATATTCTCTTCCATGGGTTACGCTTGATACCCGAGTATCTTACTCTAGACCTTTCCTGTGAGCATAGACGGGCAAAGGCGCTGATGGCACAAAAGGTTTCGACAAAAGTGATTGGGCATTTTTTCGATAGGGAACCTTCATATGATGCTTGGGACTTGCCAAATCGTCTCACGATAGTACAGATGGCGGAACGACTGGGCTGTGAGCTCGCTCGAATCTGTCAGTATTCATCATTGCCCCAAGACAACGTTCGTGTGCAGCACTTCATTCTCCGAGCCAAGACGACTGGGGTCTCCAATATTCCACTAATCGCATATAATACTGGCCGTGCAGGTCGTGCTTCCTGCTTCGCCAACTCTCTATTGTCGCCTGTCACACACGAGCTGCTCAGATCGGGCCCACAAACAGGGGCTGAGCAGATGCTTTCCGTACAAGATTCTCAAAAAGCTCTGTATGCGTCCTTCACTCTCGACAAATTAGTTTTTGGTATTTTTGGGAATTCCGTCAGCGCAGCTGTGTCACCAATGATGCATAATGCCGCTTTTGAGTTCTGCGGCATGCCTCATGTCTATCGGACGTTCCAATCATCCTCGCTAAGTGATCTCAAACATCTGGTCTACGACGAGACTTTTGGAGGGGCGAGTATCAGCTCGCCTTTCAAGAAAGAAATCTTGTCAGTCCTGGAATACATCAGCCCCGAGGCTCAGGCGATTGGAGCCGTGAATACTCTAATCCCCCTCCGAACGAGGGGGCTAGAGTCGCTAGTTGATCGTAACCACGCTGGTCCTGTGGCTGCTCTGTTCGGCGACAACACTGACTGGATAGGCATATACACGTGTATTCAAAGGCATCTGTCGCCGGCCAATGCTGTCAAGGGCCGAACTACTGCTCTTATACTTGGCGCTGGTGGTATGGCCCGGGCAGCTGTGTACGCTGCTTTACGACTAGGAGTACAGACTATCTTCATCTATAACCGCACAGCAGAAAATGCTCAGAAGCTGGTTAATCAGTTCAACGGAAGATCCTTCCTGGTTCACAGTATTGATCTAGCCAGGCCCAGTCCCAGCATATCACCACGGAGACCTATCATGACTGACGACAATCATACAGTTGGTCCAGCCACAGTTCACTCACTTCTGTCAATGGATGAGCCGTGGCCATCTGGACTCGAGCCACCGACTATAATAGTGTCTTGTATTTCAGGGGCTGGTGATCACGGCCAGTCACCACCTCAAATACTGCTTCCGGATCCGTGGTTAAGGAGTCCAACCGGGGGTGTAGTCGTTGAGGTAAATAGAAAACAAAAAGGTCCTTTTTCTGCGTGATGCATTGACTGACTCGAATTCCAGCTTGCTTATAATCCCATTGAAACAACGCTTTTCAAGCAGATTCGTGGTTTAACCGGGAAAGGATGGATACCAGTCCACGGCTTACAGGTGCTACCAGAGCAAGGAATCGCCCAGTTTGAGCTTTTCACGGGTAGGAAGGCCCCTAAACGTCTAATGAGAGCCATAGCCACTAGTACTTCTGATCTGCCTCGAGGCGGGGTTGACTGAATTACACGATGTTTCTTTAATTCTTTACTGGGGCTTTTACATAAAATGCAGGTAGCGTGCAGGACGGCCAACATATTGTAACGTGCAGAATGCTCGCTCCCTCCGTCTCAGGATATTGGCCTCTGGGTATTAGGTCGCCATTCAACGACCCTTTATCTGCCAGATCGCGGCTCTGTTTGTCAGGGCTGCGCAGTTTCCCCGCACCTAGTTTCCAATGTATCCGCAGATTTCACGGAAATATGTATTTTGATCAAGTTCAGGGTGAACTGCTTACTCACAATCCATGGTTGCTTGACTGCTGCTTAATTATTACCGATCGGCGAAAGTCTTTGCCGTGCCTCATTCACCTTTCTCTCAGCTGCGGTTTAAATGTCCAAGTTATAGGAGTTTTGGGACAATTGTTCCCCAAATTCAATTGCCACACTCGCAGCAATGGATTATCAACCTGCAATAATGAGCGCGTCGCTCGGGCGAGCCTGGCTTCACGACTTTGACCACAAGATGGAGAGAGGCGCCCATGCGGGTTTCAAAGGCGTGGAGATTTTCTATGAAGACCTGGAGTTTGTGGCGCGTCAGAAATCTGGTGACAATGAACCATCCCCCGAACATCTCCTGGAAGCAGCCGACCACTGCTATACAGTCTGCGAGAAGAATGGACTGGAGATCATCGGGCTGCAGCCTTTCTTATTTTATGAAGGCCTCAAAGATCGAGTGCAGCACGACTTGCTGATAAAGAAGATGAAGCTGTGGCTCCAGATCGTCAAGCGTCTGCACACGGACATCATCCAAATACCAGCCAACTTCCTTCCCGCGGAACAGTTGTCAGACAACGTCGACCTCATCGCCGCTGACTTGCGTGACCTGGCCGATATGGGGGCGGCCGAGGAGCCTGTTGTACGCTTCGCCTATGAGAATCTGTGCTGGAGCACGTACGTCGATACCTGGGAAAAGGCGTGGGACATAGTGCGCCGCGTTGGGCGTGCCAACTTAGGCATGTGTCTCGATACATTCAACATCGCCGGTCGAGTGTGGGCGGACCCGGCGTCGTCGACGGGCAAAACGCCCAACGCTGACACTGACCTGAAGGACTCCCTAGAGCGCCTGATACACGAAGTTGACTTGAACAAGGTTTTCTATATCCAGGTAGTGGATGCTGAACGTATGACCAGCCCACTGGTGGCCGGCCATGAATTTCACGTCGATGGCAACCCACCGCGGATGAACTGGTCGCGGAATGCAAGGGCATTCATGTATGAGGAAGACAGGGGGGTCTATCTACCGAGCGAGGATGTAGCTAAGGCCATCATATTCGGTCTCGGCTACAAAGGCTACGTGTCGATGGAACTGTTTTCAAGGACAATGTCGGAGAAGGGTCAACACGTGCCCCACGAGCATGCGCAGAGAGGAATTGCAGCTTGGAGAACATTGGTCAACAGGCTTAATCTAGCATAGAATGTTCTTGAATAACTACACATAGTTTCAATTCGTACATCAATGATCTTCAATAAATCCAGTCAACCCTTTTAAAGCCGAAAGCTTAGAATTCAGACTTCGATATCCTTCCCGTCAAGCCAGTCCTTGGCCTGCTGGTAAAGTAGATCATGTTTGTCACCAGACAATGTGCCTCCATGTCTTTTATGACCAGGCATATCCTTTGACACAGTGACACCCATCGTTAACTCTTGGAAGTATGCCAGGGACTTGTATCCTTGCGGGTACGTCTCCAGCTTAGCCGCGTCTATCGTTGGTACCTTGGCTGGGTTGATGGGGATAACTTTATCCTTCTCGTACCAGTGGCGAACGAATCGGGCTCCCCATTGTCCGTCGACTTTCTCAAAGAAGAAGCAGAAGCGGCAGTCAGCCTCGACATCGACCTCGCAGCTGTCGACAGTGAAACGTTGCGTGATGGTGGCCTTCATCTTCGTGACAGCGCGCAAGGCGTCCGGTGTGATGTCAGAAGTTACCCCGTGGCAGCGGTGCATGATGAAGGCGCCCTTATCCATCCCAGCCTTGGAGGCGGCCATGAAGTCGGTGTAGGGGACACGACCGGACCACGTTGTGTATACGAAGGCCCCCGGGTGGAAGATTGACTCGAAATTTTCCCACTCGCATGCATCTCTGGACATGACGGTCAGTTAGAATGAATCTTTGAAGGATTAGCGGATCATTCGTTCGCACCGATAACAGGGCCAGCCCTCGGCAAGCTCGCGGAGCTTGAACCGCTCCATTACTAGGTAGTCTGGGCCATTGTTGCGGATTGCATGAGTAGGTCGAGTGTTGGGTGGGAGAGAATGGAAGTCAGGCATGGTTTTGGTATATTCCCTAATATGGGATAAATTAATTTTTTTAGATACAGTGATTTACGATCTCTCTTCTTGAGAAGACTTATTATATCATTCCAAGCTAGCGGGAGAGATGGAGACCAGAGACCACCCGGTTGAGGGTTTTACCATGGCGTACCAAACATGGGAACTTGCTCCGTGGGGAAATAGGCCAATGCAGCGAAAAACATACCCGGGACAATTAAAGACTTCGTGAAAATGCGAGAGCCTGATTTATTATGGCGGACATCGTCATTGCCTTCTACGTCGACGACAATGAAATGCCTTTCAAACAAACCCTAATCCCCCGATGGACTGAACCCGACATGGATTCAGTGTAGAGTTACTAGTTTCGTAGCATACTAATAATACCCGGATTTCTATGAGACATTTGGTGCTGGCTGAGAACATGAATAAAACCATCCCCATGTACGAAACATTTTAACAACAATCGCCTGGCAATGGAACGTTTTATTTTTCGGGGGCTTCATTGGATCATATTGATGATAATACATAGTGCAGTTGGCCGCAATCACTTGAACTTTTCTCTCATTTTGGTGTGCTGATTTTGGACGTGAACGTGAATGAGGGCCAGTGGCATAGCTCTTTATTTCTCGACCTTGGACTAACAGTGTCGAGGTGGAGAAGTTGTAATGCCTTTCTTCTCTCATTTTCTGCGTGATTTGAGGATCCATATGGAGTTTCGGTGGTATAGTAGTGAGTCGTAGGATAGATTTTCCAAGATTACAATGTCAAAATATGACTGAATCCACAAATATTCGCCATCCTTAGATATCGAGCGTCTATCAGGGCACTCGCGCTTACTTCCCAATTCACGGATGGGTTTATCCTGAAGGAAGCGGTAAAAGGCTTGCTTGTACCCTAGCTAGTAAGCCGAGATGGTCCATACACTAGTTATCCTAGATTACGTGACCTCTAGTGGCCCAGGGCAGCTAGCAGGAGGGGCCCCAAGGGAGGCAGTCCAACATATCGTGGATATGTTTTGGGTAAATTATATCCGCCTTACTCATCAGCTCCAATTTATGCAGCAACTTTATTGGCCGCTTTAACTTGTCAATTAGCGTTCTCCATCAGTTGAAGAAGTGGGATCGGCTAAATCTTTCTAAAACTAAAAAAGGCCTCCGTTTCTTGCATAATATGCTGTGTCAAATCTTTTCTGCTGCTTCCAGAAGCGTTTTCCAGGCCCCTTCCTTGTCCAGACGCTTACCATACGAATCTCCCGCCCAAAGAGTGTACTGTTTCTCGATCTGATATCCGATTACATGCGTCCCCTCGACACAAGACCAGCCCATGCTGTCAGCTAACTTCAGCATTCTGGTCTGCCTTGGCTTGAAACACATGTCCAGTAAAACCCCCTTGTGCTGCTGTTCCAGAAAGAACCTAAGAATCGTAGCAACACTTCTCTCTGATTTCGTCATTGGCTCCATATCCGGCACCGTGCCGACAATGTAATGAGGAGGTGTGCATTTTTGCGCTTGTTCTATCGTCTTGACGTGGATGATGTTAGGAACCTTCGGGAGCTTCTTGGAGTCTTGAATGAGAGTTTCCACCTCTTGGTCGTCTCTATTCAAGACATAAATCGTAGCGCAGTTCAGGTGGGAGGTAAGGGCATATACGGCTGCGCGGCTGGCTCCTCCTGCACCGATAATGAGACCGCAGTTGCTATCTGGGGCAGCACTTTTGGAGGACTTTTCCAACAGGCACCCTTTTATTCCGATCCAATCTGTGTTGGTGCCGCAAAGTCGGCGTGGGTTGCTTCCCTTGTAGTAAACATTATTGCAGGCTCCAATGGCCAAGGCCAGTTCGTCAAGCTCGTCAAGTCGGGGAATGATCGCGGTTTTATATGGCATCGTCACGACGAGGCCGGCAGTAGTGTTCTTCTCCGCCAGCTGCATTAGGTCATCAAGGCTTGGGCATTCTGTCGCGTAAAAGGTCCACGGAAGACCAAGAGACTTGGTTATGTAGTTGTGCATACCAGGGGCGATGGAATGAGTGACCCCAATGCCGACCAAGTGAAGCGTCTTTTCCTCGTTGTTGTCCATTGCAAAATATGTGGATAGATAGATATTCTACTTTCGTTGAGCAAAGGATTGAAGAGAGCTCGACGTTTGTATGAATTTCAGTGATATTTTAGTACCCTCAACACCCCCTACCAGTTCATACGTGTGGGGGATATCCGGTGTTAGGATCTGCCGAAACCTCAGGTCCTGGCTGTAAATTTGTCCTTACAAAAAAGATTCAATGACTTTATTCCAGGTACTCTTAGATTGTCTGACAGCTGTCCCGGATGATATATCCATAATCAGTTATGCATGCCCATATCTTACCATCGGGTATTACATTAAAGCACGTAGAGGCGAGGCAGGCTAAGGCTATAGCCGTCCTCGGCACTATGTTTGCCATCTTTTCGCGTCCAGTCCCATCAGGCTCAGCTCTACTTCTAATAGATGTTCCAGTTCCATTTTATGCAGACTTGAGATTTGCTGTTTTTCCTCATCTTGTCACGCTCTTCCTACACCATCTTTTGGCCTTATACTCCGAAATTAGAATGGGATCATACGCTGAAAGTCAGGACCGCGGTATTCTGCCGAAACAGTTCCATATTTTCGGCAATGGCATTTCATTCAGTATCTCGCCAATTATCCATAATGCAGGATTCCGTCATGATGGTCTACCTTATACATACGACATCCAGGAGTCGCGCAACGTTGACGAAGTCGCGCACCTAATCAGCCGAGACGAATTCGGTGGCGCGAGCGTTACCATGCCACACAAACTTCAAGTCCACAAGTACTGTGACAGAGAGTCTGAGACGGCCAAATCCATAGGAGCCATTAACACGCTTGTGGTTGGGTATGATGGAGCCAACCGTACTATCACTGGTGAAAACACGGATTGGTCAGGCCTCCACGCCATCATCAACAACTACAAGACGAGATCCGGAAAGAAGATGGATGCAGGCTTGGTGATTGGAGCTGGAGGCGCTTCTCGGGCTGCGCTGTACGCGATGTACCGCGCAGGTATTAGGACCATTTACCTTGTGAACCGGACATTTTCCAGAGCTGAGTCGGTCCGTGAGACGTTCAAGGATCTATTCTCCGTTACTATTCTTCAAGATTTCCGAGGTTTGTCGCAAGATATCCATGTTATCATTGGGACAATTCCAGCACATGTGACTACGGAGGAGCAGTACCATAATTTGTTTTCGGGGTGCGGCCTATGCGTCGATATGTCTTACAAACCTAGGCAGACACCTTTATTGAAGGCGGCAAAAAGAAACAGTGAATGGGAAATTATTACAGGCTTGCAAGTATTGCTTGCACAAGCATTTGATCAATATAGGCTATGGACCGGAAAAGAGCCGCCTAGGAAGGTTATTGTTGATGCTATAATTGCTCACGAAGGGGGCCAAAACATAGAAAACATAGAAGTAGAGGGGAAGCTATAATCCGAATACGATCAGGTTTATTGATAGCAGACAGATATATATTATTAATAGTAGGGAGTTAGGACTTAGCTCTTTTGCTTGCTTATGATTATGTATTCCACTGCATTGGCTTCTATCTACAGATTGGGTGACATCAGTGATATCGTCTCAATAGAATATGCAGTGTATTTGTACCTGCTAGTAGGGTACCATTAACAATTAGCTCTAAAAAGTCTCCAATATGCTAGCCACTACAGTATAGAATGTGTGGTCATGTGATTATGTCAACAACAAAGGCTTATATTTCATTGTTTCACTGTTCTTTCAACAGCGGAGTCCAGATGGTGTAGTGGTAACGGACTACCGTCCACCACCATCTAGCTGGAGGCTCCCTGTTCGGAACGGGCTCAGCGCGGTTGCTACCTGCAGGGCGCAGAATTTCTGCGCTGCCTGCATCTAGTATAACCGATGAACGCTGATATCATCCCCGCAAAGTAAAACCCTACCCGCCTAATGCATAGGTGGGGTTTCCGTGGCACATCCACTCCTCCCTTGTACAGGAGAGGGGTCGATGTGCTCCTTTTTTTGTTATTATCTTTTGGGAGGTTGGGCGGTGTGTGTGGTGGTTTGTTGTATTGTGTTTATTTCCGTTTTAGGAAACTCGGATAGTGCGGGGGCGGAATAACAACCTTAACGAGTGCTTATGCAGGGGCGAAGGATTTGGCGGAGCCATGTGTCGTTAAGCCATAGCCCCAGCCACAATTGATTTCTGTCAATAACTTCTCTGTATATGGAGTACGAGGTGATTACTCCGCACTGACAGAGAAGCTGGTCATCAGATGCTGACATTCGCACTAAGAGACAAGCTCACGTAAATGAGTTAGTTAGAGGCTTATCCATGAAACATACTTTTGTGGCGGTACACCAAGTACCTAGTGACATGGAAGATTCTTGGAGTCAAATAAAGGCGGCTGATCATATACTGATATCTGGAGAAAGGAACATGAATGATCATCATCCAAGGACTTTCAGGGATTACTTGACGATTGTAGCTCGTCTGTCAATCTGTCATATATCCAGCCCTCAAGAACCTTGAAACGTATAGGGAACGCGCTACAGATCAACTAAACGTTGCTCCTAGCCCAGAAGAGATCTCCTGCGTGCACCATGGAACGTACTAGACGCTGCATCTCAAGTAAATACTATTCTGCGATATGTGTGAACCAATTTTGGTACATGATGATCAAAAAATAGAGCTTTTGGCTGATAGCCAACAGCTGCAGGCCCGCTACCACGTACTAGATACGAGATCAACGCAACGAGGTAGGACCAAGAGTTATTTAGATGATACTTAGACGGGCCAGATTTTAGGTCGCAGTAAGCTAGATTTGGGGGTGGCTAAGGTACTGAGGTAGAATCTATTTTTACCCGAAACTGGCGATTCTGCGACATAAACTTGGGGGCCAATAAGCTAGCCCTCGTTACAGCGCATAACTTCTAACCAAGTATACTCTAGTTAGGATAAGTAATCAACAGATTAAGCATCATAGTGAACATTGTGGTTGGTATCTGCATTTAGGACGTTGATCATTACTTCTATCCATGGAATGTGGATAAAACTACATCTCCATCTTGAATCCTGCAGAATAGAGCCACCTACTGGGATTCGGCCCCCAGAGGTAACGCAGCCAATAACACACGCGTGCAAAAGAAGATCGAAAATCCTTCGATTATTCCATGGGGCAGAATATGGTTCTATCGTTGGTGATGGAAGATCAGTATACAGTTGGGGCTATGGCTGAGTGACAGACGATTAGTATAAATACACCAATGTTTCTGCCATTGCCAGTTAATTTTCAAGCTCCATCAATCACACGAAAACAAACATAAGAGAAGTCCTTATCTCGATACAGAGACTATTATTCAAACCAACTCTTTAAAAAATTTCTTCACTCGAACTTTTCTACCGCCACAATGTGTCTCCTCGCTCTAGGTGCCCTCCTCAAGTCCAGAAGCTCGCACAAGAAGGCGACATCCGGACCATCCATGCAACCAGCCAATCCCTCTGGAAACAGCAGAAGGGGCAGACGTTACCAGTCAGACGTTGAAAAATATGGGTACGAAGTTGCGGAGCAGAATTATCAGAGAAGAGCTGCAGCTGGAGCGGCGTAAGTGGCTACTTTGGATTATACAAACATACCTAGGCGACTTATCTAACATCAACTCATCCTCAGTTGATAGTGGAGAAACTATGCAGATGAAAACTACATTTTCCCACTTCCGGATATACGAGGAGAAACTCCTGCTGTTGGAATTCGGTTTATGAAGTGATAGATGTTTTGGTCCACTGTCTCAACAGGGAGCATGATGCATACGGGGAACTCGGTGTTTATTTCTTATGTTTATATTAAGCGTTTCATTTTTCACTCGTCTTTCAGGGAAACGGTTTATACGGAGATCGAGTCGGAACCTCATTTGATTAGTTCGCGTTTTTCATAGGGCTGAACTCCTTCGCCAAGATGTATGGTTGGTGTTCATAGAGAATGGACAGCCAATTGGCGCATATCCAGTTGGAAATTTCATCTTTTATGATTTTTCAGATCTTGTCCGTGCTAGAGAACGTGTGCCACCTAGTTCTGGATTTTGAAAGTAGAAGTTAGTCGCGTCTCGCAACTAATCTCATTGGCAATTTTATACGGCTGAGGCAAAGATCATAAGTCAGTAGCATAGCTATGGCTAGTAGTAAGAGTAACACGAATGAGGCTCACACTATAAGAACAAATCCCTTTAGACACAGGAATCGAAATGGATTCCGTCCAAGGTGAGGAATTCGAATCGCATCAATAACAGCATAGATTAATCTCCGAGAGTGACGAGGTAACGAATCCGTTGTTTTGTCGGGACATAAAGCACTATAAAATCATAGATCATAGCTCGCGGCTTGTGCATACATAGACAGGGGACGCGATTGATAAGTGTGTTGTAACCCGAGTTCACCTGAGGTTTGGTTGACTTCGCTAAGAAACCAGGTTTGAAACTCTCCAGCCACGTATTCACAACGTGTACGAAGCAGCCCTCATGAGTATTTTATTCGCCACATTCCACTGCGCCTTCTGAACGGTCTTTGAACTCTTGGATAGTTCGCAACGCGAGTATTGTCGACATTTCGTTCCCACCAATGAGTCTTCCTCGTTAAGAATGACCTTTTGTTTAGGTCGTCGGATGTCCGAACGGAGATTGTCTCGGGGTATAGTCTAGCAGCTCCGAATAAATAGCAAGTTTGACAGCAGTCGCAGAACTCGTAGTCTCATACGACTCTGCTCTTCCCATTGATCCAAAGACTGCTCCGAAGGTAATAATAATTGAAAGCAACATTCTCGCCGTTTGACATAACCTCTTTGGGATTAGTAGCACACGACAAGCCTTCTGCAGTAGCATCTGTAATCAAGATAAGAATCCCATGCGCAAAGGGTCGAAGAGAAGTGGGACTGCCGAACACCCGATACACCAGTGAACTTGAGAAATCCCGCCTATTTGGCTTTTTTTATTCACGCCTTCATTCTCGCGTACGCACTTGGCGTTGGATACGCAAGCGCCAAGGCGCATCACGGTACATCGGCCACGTAACAACATCAATGTTGACCCCCCATGTATGGAGTATGGTATGGAGTATAACACGTTTCTCCATTCAAAATCATTTTAGCCTATGTTAAGATGCGGCTCTCGAGAGATCTCGGGAGTTCGCCCGCAACCATTGGTCCCGAAAGATCAGGAAACGAGCCAGGGTTCACTGCCAGGGATGACGAGGCTCGATTTCATATACCACATAACCCGACAAATGATAATGTTCCATTTGATCTTTAAAAAAGAAAAGACGATGCCAAGATTGCCAAGAATTATAGATTGTAACGGCGTGTTTCCAGACAGCGGAACTGCGAACTTTGGGGCGAACTCTTCTCCCGACTCAGGGGTTTCTCGCACATTGCTCGAAGCAGAGTCTGAGCGCGAGTCGCGGTTCGCGAGTGAGATCTCCCGCGTTTTCCCAACGCTTGAAGCAACAATGATCAGTTGTGTGCGAAGATCCCATTTTATGTATACTGTTCCTCTCGTATGTCGCAATCCGATCTAATATGGTGTCAGCGAGATCGCAGTATATAAGATCTAGATATCAGACCAAGCTTAAAGACCCTGAAGGATGTAACAAGATATCACGACTTGATTACAAGGAAGTAACAATGCGAAACACTTTTGCCACTACCCCAGGAACTCCTGTCAGAGGGATTGCCCGCGTCTTGGCCAGTGGTTCAGGGCCATTAGAACGGTTGCCAAGCTCGCGATGTACATCAAAATCTTCCTCTATTAACTCCCGCTGAGGGTAGAGTGGTGATTCCGGAACGCCTCCAACTGTTCAAAGGGTACCGTTTCAGGGGAAAGAGCAGATTCCATGGCGGGTTATGTTACCGTTTATCCGAGTTAGCTCGGTGTCATAAATTCAAAGTATTTTAGGGAAGTTGTCGTACGCTCCACAGCCACCGGTGACCTCGTGGTTGTTGTCGTCGTCGTCTTCGTCGTTGTCGTTCTCCTCTTCCAGATTAGTACAATTAATACAAGAGAGGCACTTGCACCTGGCCACGTCTTGGGGAGAAAGGGTCACATTTAGATGACCTCTTCATCTCCTTTCAATTCTTTCCTTTTCCATGTCCTGATACCTTGAATATGTCGTCCTCGCCGTTCCTTTCGTTATTTTTGCGCTTCTCTGCGCTTTTCTTTTGTTGCAATGTCGTACTTGCTGCCGAGGTAGATGTTGCCACGGGCAATGATTTGATGTCCTTTGTCACGGTTAGTATGGTTAATGCACTATGCTGCCTTTTCTTTCCCCCGGCAGCATTGTAGTTTTCTTTTCTTGCTAACCCCAATGGATGACCGCAGCGTCCAGATATTAAAGCCCCGCGGTATGAAGTAATAATTCATGATCCGGAATCCATGACTTCTGGGTACTGGTTCGCCGCGCCATACTCTGTGATCGATCCGGAAGCCCCAACGCGAAAGTGGATGCCCTGCCAGGTTGGGCCGCATATTTATGATGGAAATGGAGTATGTTCTCTTGCCACGTACAGTTTTATCGGTAAATTGTAACTGACACTCAACGCTCAGACACTAATCTGGTCCGGAGCTTGCGTTTTCGAGAACCGCAACGTTTTCGACTTCCGACCACTAACGAATATTGACGATGAGGTCCATATGTCATTCATTCTTCAGCATGCCTACCGTGATGATAGCGTCAAGGGAAGTGGCATGATCTACGACCAGAACTACGAACACGAAAAGATAGTGGGCGTCACCAACGACCTTTCCGCATTTAATATGCACGAGTTCAAGGTGCTCGATGGCGGAAAGACGGCTCTGGCCTGTACCTATAGAACTGAGAACGTGGACTTTGCCGATCTGGGTCGGCCAGGCGAAACCGGTGTGGTGCTCATGGGTGGCTTTGAAGAAATCGACACAGCTACCGGCAAGGTACTTTTCGAATGGAGCTCGAGGGATCACATCTCTCTGAATGAGTCGACGTTTATGGTTCCCGGGATGGAATTGCCACACGATACACCTGGATGGGACTATGTGTAAGCGATGCTTCTTGCTTCTTATAGGAACAGCAGTGACTCTATAAGACCAACTTAGCTAACCACCAAACAGTCACGTTAACTCGGTTGATAAGAATGCAAACGGCGACTATCTCCTCTCCGCTCGCTTCACAGACACAATTTACTTGATCTCTGGTCAAGATGGACACATCATCTGGCGTCTAGGCGGAGAGCACTCTGATTTCGATCAGGACTTCGGTTTCTACAGGCAGCACCATGCGCAATTCGTCCCATCCGACGATGGCGAAACCGTCATCTCCTTCCTCAACAATGCCTCTGATGAAGGGTCTCAACAGGACCTCTTATCCACAGCTCTCATCGTGAAACTAGACACCACTTCCTCCCCCATGACTGCGCGAGTCGTCAAGCGCTTCGAGCGCCCAGACGGAGAACTCACTCGCCTCCGCGGCAGCGTTCAGATCCTATCTAACCCAGGCGGCAAAGGGGACGGCAATGTATTCGTCGGTTGGAGCGAGCAGGGCTACCACTCTGAATTCAGTCCTTCCGGCCAATGTGTCATGGAAGCTCGCTTTCTATCCCCACGTTTCTCATCCTACCGCACCTTCAAGCTGCCCAACAACAACTTCCACGGCCGTCCTTCAGAGCCGCCCGCTGTCAAATCCTTCGTCTACGCCAGCGCCATTTCCCCAACCGTCATATCGACCGTTACCGTATTCTACGTGAGCTGGAACGGAGCGACCGACGTCGCCTCATGGAACTTTTACGCACAGGCCCAAGACTCCAGTGCCCGCGTGCTGGTGGGAAACGTGCAAAAAACCGATTTCGAAAGCATGTTCATGGCTGATGGATACCTCGACTGGATATCCGCTGAAGCGCTCGATATCAATGGAAACACCCTCGGCTGGTCCGAGGTGCAACGTTCAATCCTCCCTGAGAACTGGTCCCAATCAGGTCTCAGCATAAAGCCTGATGATCCCTCGGAACTACCCTCTCTGGACGACTACATCGACGACGATGACGACGAGTCCGTGGACGGAGTGGAAGATGAGGAAGACAGCTCCTACGGCATATTTGGCGGCCTGGGTGGATTTTTGGTCTTCTTGCTCCTCGTCGCTTGCTCCGTTACGGGCGTAGCTGTGGACGTATGGCTGGGCCAGACGCAGAAGACGAAATTGGAGCGGAAACTTAACGCTGAGGCAGATGCAGCAGTATCAAGGTCTGAGAGGGGAGAGAGGTATATTCAGTTACCACTGGATGAAGAAGTTTACGCGTTGAGTGATATGAGTCGGCGGAATAGTACAGCAAGCAAATGATGGCGTCGTTGTGTGTATGATTTTGCTGTGTGTTTGTATAGACTTTCCATCTCTTTTTACTCCCCTTTTGTTGTGGTTACTCTTGGGTCTGGGATCTTGGATGGTGTGTGTTGCACAGGCGTTCAAAAATCTGGATAGACGTAAATACCATTGTTCTGATGTTGATCAACGTGAGGCATACATGGGCTATATCATTCCGAGGCCAACCTAGGTACATAGTCGACGTCTCAAATTTGGGCACATCGTACAACCCTACTAGCCATAGCCGTGATGCATTAGTCGATGCGGTTGAGCAACATGGATCAGACCCGGGAGATCCGAGAAAACAATGCACCCTGCCGGCCGGTGATTCCCGGAATAACAAAGATAAAGGGCCGATTGATGTTATCAGTCGCAAAGACAAGCTAGCCAACGGTCTACATGAGAATGCTAGAGGTGTGTGCTAATTTGTACTACATTCGACAGATGCGTATTCTCGAATAATACTGGGGAGAAGATAGTGTTATTTCGTAATTTTGAGTAAATATTTACGAGAAATGGGTATACGGCCACACGCTAAATACACGAACAACACAAATCTGCCACCAGATCCTCAACACCATTGGTAAAACAAAAGAAAAACCAGAACAGGAGAAACATATTCATAAGCAGAAGGCCAGCCGGAGTCTCATGGACAAGATTATATACGTGTGGTAATTAATTATCTTTCTTCAGAGTCAGTTTCGAGCGAGATTGTCTATGATCTCGGTGTCGACGATTTGGATATGATGTCTTCCCATAGCTCTTTTCCATATGCATCGCACAAGCAATCTAGCCATAGGATGTTCTTCATGATTTTCTTCATGTCGTTCCAGCTGCGGATCCGCGAGGCTGTAGCGAGACGGCTAAGAGAACCAACGTACCACGCTCTCAGCTCGCGATCGTCGGCGTTTGTGGTCTCGACACCGCTTGCGATGGCGCCCAGAACGAACGCCCAGAGCAGGAGGTCTGGAGCTGATCGCCAGCTCCTTCGTGGATCGGATTCGGTGAGTGCGACACGGACCATCCGTCCAAGTTGGGCCAGGGGCGCATTCACAGGGGGAACGGGGAAGACGGTCAATAAGCTATAGATCATAGTGGCAAGCCGGCATGGCTCGTAGACCCGATGCGTCTCAACGAAGAGGGTGTCCTCTGCGCATTCAGCAAGGGATGGCAGCGACATAAGGCGGTGCTGGATGAAGTTGCGGCGATCGACCATGATAGCATCGCCAGGATAGTGCAACTTTCGCTTGCCGTGAAGGTCGATGACAACCGAATAGGTGTGTATATCCTGAAGAATCTCCGCAAGCGCCTCGGTTAGACCCGCCTGGATGTACGGGCGGAAATTGCGAGGAGAGCCGTACGTTGAGATCTGGGAAAGGACTTTCGGTGGCCATTCTGGTTGCTCTGATTTTGTACCATTCTTAACCAGTGCTATGTAAGGGAGCACTGGCTTCGAAAGGCTTCTCGTTGCTAGCATTACTCCAGCACTTTTGTAAAGGTCAGCGAGTCTCTAGGGAACAGTCACCATCGGGGAATAACTTACAAGGAGAGCGTTTCTGCCAGTCCTTCCATTTTGATTTGGTGGAGGCCCCCTTTCAGGTGGACAACCTGCAAGAGACCGAGGATATGGACTTGATCAAGATCTAGGGAACAGTACACATCAAGCCATTGCAGTCTCCTGAAGGGCGACAAATGAGCCCGCCATGAAGGAGGAATGGTGGTGTTTTCGTATCTGCTAAAGGCAACAGTCATGATAGCCAGAATAATTTCGTCGTTCAGTGCTCGGGATGGGTCGCTAATAATTGAATTCAGGCGGCGGATTGCCTCATCTTCAACAATCATGATCTGAAGCCGTTCTTGCTTCTCCAAGGCAAGCGAATTCGGGCGCTCCAGACGCCTGCGGCCCTGCTCGTGAGTGGCTGTGCCGTACATAATAGCGCTGAAAAGTGCAGGATGATTGACAGCCATAGGCAGCCAGAATTCTGACTTCTTTGTCCTGCCTTCTCCATCCGGAAGCAAAGGGATGAGCATAGGCAAGAGTTCCTCCGCAGCTGTGATGGACCAGTTAGCTAACAAATTCCAGTGGCAAACATTACGTGAATGCTCATGGTATGACCAGAACACTGGGAACTAACCATAGTGTATAAGTTTGCGTGCCGCAGGCTCATCGAGATCTGACGGATATTGAGCAAACAGACTCGAAACTCCGGAATCTAGAGCCAGTATCTCAAAATCCCGATGAACCTCATCGATGGACATGAGACTCATCTTATCGTCCTCATCGTCATCGGGTTCTTTCTTTACCAATGTCGTAGTAGATCCATCAAATGTCATATCTGCCGGATGAGGATCATGCTCCTCAGGCGGCGGCGTCAACATCGTCTGTCCATTTCCAACATTGTTCGCAACCGCTGCTTCCCGGCTGCGAGTGGGAAGCCGACGTGATAAGCTCCCAAGCTGCTTGGAAGAACGACTTGAGCTGCTCTTCTTCCTTTTGCTGGGCGCTGCATCGGTTGCGGCCTGGCGACGCTGTTGCCAGATATATCGGCCTGCATTGGCGCGAATCAATGACCTGCTGTCGGCTTTCTCTCCAGATGCCGACGGGTCGACGCTCACAAAGTTGAACCCACGATCGGGATCAATACTCTCACAGCTGCTACTAGAAGGCATCCCGAATCCTAATCCATCAATCAACCGATCGAGAATGGATCCAGGGTACCTCCATCGGTTGGGGTCCACGATGTCGACGTGAGGGCGAAAATGGGAGAATTTGAGGAACCCGTGCGGGGAAAGCTTTAGATATGCGTGACGACTAAAGCTTTCACAGTCCTAGATGCGTGTCTGCAGCAATTGTTCTGTCTGTTTCGATTGACAAGGTAGCACGGCGCACAAATCCCTACATCGAGGCTAAGACTTCTCTCCGGTGGACGATCGGGCGTCTTAAAAGAGACTTGCAAGTCGAGGCCCCCGAATGTGCAGCGGATTCTCTGCGTCTCCTGGCGCGTTTCTCCCCGCTTGGTGAACCGATCGTCCAGGTGCGTGGACTAGCGAAGGAGTTAGCCTGACACAGCGGGTCGCCATCCCTAGAAGATTAAGGCTGATTGCCCGGAGGGATAGCCTCATCTCACTAAGCGGTGGTATTTGACACCACGGACGCCGGCCCGCTGGGATGCGCCGGGATGGTGCATGGATCACAGCTGAGCAGAAGAAACCATGGACGATTCCACTGTATGGGTATTTCCAATTTAACTTCGCTGAAGGTTGGTGTTGCTGCTGGCGTTCCTTGGTTGCACGATGAGTTTGTCCATTCGTAGCGGCGATCCATCTCGGGCTAAAGGGGATGGCGCTGACCCCCTGGGTGCTTCAGTATCGAGCTGGCCGACGATTGAGTTCTGCTATCCCGGAACTTCGTGGTGGGTATGGTATCTCGTGTTGGTGACTGGCGAGCTGCTCTGGCTGAAGCTGGTCCTGGGGATCCGCACCCGGCTCGAGACCAACACGATGCTCTACTGCAAGCAGCAGGTCGCTAACAGTTTCGAGAAGAAAATGGTATCATGTACCTCTCCCAACGCGGTATGCAGGTGGATGTAAAAAGTGAAGCGAGCCGCTCGACGGCCAACCCGTTCGTTACTGAAGCCCACCACGTTCAATTGCATGGGCTGTCCCAGTGCAGCGGCTTGTAAGGCGTCGATATCAAACCCCCTCCCAGGAGAACGAGTCAGCATTCAGTCGTTCTGGATCCTAGATCCCAGATCGTTAAGGGTATGGCCCGCTCGTGGGCTGGGTCGTACGGAGTCAATTGCAAACAATAATAATGATAGTTAACGAAGATATTCTAGCAGTCCCTCTGGGGCCATTATTATTCTTGACCAGGGCCGGACAGTTCTTCCGGCTCATTCGAAAAAAGGCCGAGTCGAGAACGACAGGAGCAGATCGTTCTCTCATACGTTGTCGGACATTATTCGCCATCGCAAGAAGCATCTTGGTCACCGTTAGCCTCCGGGGAAACGGTCCAGGCTGAATTAAGCGTAACGCCATAGACGAACACACCTGTGAGCAACGCGTCGTCGGAACCGGCCAGCGACAAACTGCGAGGAACGGGAGAACTAGAGCGATTGACAGGCGCTAAGCGTGTCAAAGACGTTCTCCTCCTCGTTTGTTGACGTCCTGCACTGCGCTGCTGCCGGCCCCTGATCTGGGAACGCTTCGACAAGCCTGGACTCTTGGTCGATTTGACTCGCAGACCGCGATAGACGAATTAAATCCGCCTCGAAAAGTCAATAGTGGCCTTAATAACAACATCCTCCCGTTCTGGCTGCCGTTGAAAGTTTCATCTTTGCTTGGTCCTCCCCCTGGCTCGTCCGCTTTTATGTGATCATGCAGCCTCCGGGTGCCACCTCCACGTCCCCGAGGATCTTAATGTGTGATAATGCCATCCCCATCCCCTCGGAAGCCGAACCGTAGACATGGGAATGAAGACACTATCTCTGACAGGAGAAGGACGGCGTTTCCCCCTAGTCCAGGGCAGTTCAACCACGCTGTTCCAACCCGGGCCAACAAGAGAGAATCAGAAAAGAGCGGTGACCGTTGCTAGTCTCTATCTTACCTCATACCAGAACAAAATTGTCCGAGTCTGGACGATCCATCCCCTCTCTTTGCAAGGGTCTATTGCATGAAGTCATCCATCCCCGGCACGTTAACCAACTACCAGCTGCATCTAGCTCTGCAATGACATCCAGCATCACACATGCGAGAAAAAAGATGCCTACTCTCCTAAGGACCAATTCACCTAAGTCGAACAAGAAAGAAAAATCATGCACAGCAAGGAAATAATAGCAGCTCAGCTCAGGATCCACTCCCGTCGTGCTTAGAGAACCGTAGTTGACGACCATTACTACATTCAGAAATGGTGTGACAAAGTTAGACCATAACTTCGGAAATCCGCCGTGGAGAATTCGTCTAGGAGAATTTGTTAGCTGTCCCAAAAGAATTCGATAGATAATAAAAAAAAAGCAGTCAGTAAATAGTCCGTTTCAGAATATAGATATGAAAGATTTTATCATTGTTAATTCTCACTGTACCGAGCTGTACCCGGTACCGGGGTTCGGGATCTCGTCACTACCGAGATGCTATCTGATATCGAACATCTACTGCATCTAGTCACCTACACAGAAGGCATGTAAATCCTCAATTAACAAACAGTCTACCTATAACTATGGTGTTGAAACTACTACTCAGTATACGGAGAATATTCATCTGGAATGGACACGTGTTGTGGATGTACTCCGTACATACCTTATTCCACTCCACGTGCGTACGATAATCTTTCGAACCAGCGTCTCGGAAGCAGATAGATATCCATGACCGAAATGCGGGAACTTCCCACGAATTCGGAAATTCAGGAGCTCCGTAGAATAAACGGACCCAACAGGATGGTTTGGCCCAGTCTCTAGGGGGGAAAGAAAGAAAAGAAAAAAGGAAAAAAGGAAAAGAAAAAAAAAAATTCCGCCTCCTGATGGGGCTGGATTACACTAGCTAACTAAGACATTTTACTCTGTAACACGGTGGAGTACGGGTCCGGAGTACAGGAACGGCAGTAGGGACTACGGACTACGGAGTAGTTGGGTTAGAACTGATGGTTAAGTCATATACGGAGAAATTCTGCAGGGTTATTCCCTTCTTTCGAAGAAGATCGTGTGGGGAAAAGAACAATTTGGATGGATAGTCGGATAATTCGTTACGCTTTTGGCATTTTGCTTGCTAACGGACACGTATCCTACAGAGATGAAAATAAAGGAGAAAGACGCGGAACAAAAAGCACAGTAAGGTACACTGAGATGGAAAGAAAGTGAAAGGAAAATAGTAACTCAATTGTGCGAGAGGAGACGGGTATGGTAGAATACAGTGGAAGTTTCCTTTGCTCTTATACATTGCATAAAGCTTCCATCCAGACGTGATAGAAGAAGCGGCGATCCTGAGCAGTTGGATGGCAGCTTCATCACCCATGCCGGAAACAAAAATTGCCCTTTGCTCGTAATCATTCTACCCGGTCACTGACGCTATTCTATTTCGCAAAGTGGAGGTCGTATGCAAGCCACTTCCGCGCGTTCACGCCTTCAACATCCAGGCCAGGTGTACCGTATGTCAAGGGCGCAAAGTAAATGAATCCGGCAATGGTCGCTACCAAGATGACGGCGGTCGCGAGCCAAACAGCCAGGTAAGACTTGCGGCCCATACGCTCTCTCGGAGTGATGAAACGGTATGGGATCAGCCGCGAAGTGACGGCCTTCTTGTTCTTAGCAGCGGGATCCTCTTCATCCTCCGGAACATATCCGGCCGGGATGATTGGTTCTACGTTGAAGATAAACTCGATCAGAGCGCCTGTCACCAGAGTGGACGCCAGATGCGCCGGAAGGTAGTGGTGCAAGAAACGTTGACGACCCATGAGCCAGAATGGGAAGTAATGAGCCGCCCAGCAGAGGAACAAGAATCCAGTGCTGTTGTACAGACGAGAGCGGGCGCCAGGGCCCCAGACTAGTGTTCTGGTTAATACGACCGCCGGAGAAAAGAAGTGAGGAAAGGGAGTAAAACTTACTTTCATCTAGAGCATCTACGCCGCGTCTCAAAGACAATTGATCCGCACCAATCACTCCTGCAAAGACCGCCAAGAGACTGCTAGCCAACCACCATCCGATTGGGTTTCCGAGGAAGTAGATCTGCTCCCGGGTTTCGTTCTTCGTCCAGAAGCTGACACCACGCAAGAGGAACGGCCACTGGAAAGGCTCACTTGCGTAAGGGTGTTCGCTGGTGAGGGCATTGTTGTGGAAGAACATAGCGCGCTGTAGTTCAATATACTTCCTCCAGAAAGGCAGGTGTTTGACCTGGCGAGGTTCCTTCTGCAGACGCGGGGAATCCTCCGGCAGCGAAGGGATCGCATCCACGTACCAAACATTGCTCGACTGGAGGATGTTCTTGTTTCCGTTGATCTCGGCCTGCTTGAAGGCCCATTCCGGCAGAGGAGTCGTATGAGTCCACATGGCCACACGAGTGGGAACATGGATCAGCTTGAAGTGGCTCGACATGGTCCGGAAGTCCTGGCCCTCCTTGCCGCCTTCAATCTTGATCTCAAACAGAGTGTCGTTGTGGCGCTCGCCATTGGCCAAATCGAGGGGAACCGTGGTGAACTCCTGGTTGGTCGGATAGTAGGGAGAAGCAACATCGTGAGTGAGAAGAATAGTATCAGTACCGAGATGTCGGAGCTGAACAACGTCGCCATTCTTGACATGGTGACCGGTAAGGTCATCCTCAGAGAACTGTTGGTTACCTGGCAGGATTTGCCAGACGTTATTGGTGTCATTGTAGGGGTAACCGGTGACCTGCTGGCCCTGGCTAGAAATGCGACCGTCATCGTAACGGAGCGGGTATCTCTCCCAGTGGCTGTGAAGGTAGGTCTTGGTGTCCTTGTGACGAATGGTGATAGTGTCAAAGTATTCGACATGAGTGGATGCAGCGGTCATCAGGTTGTCGCTCAGTGTTTCCTGGAACTCCGGCGTCATAAAATCGTCTCCAGGACCGGACCGGGAGAGGATAGCGAAATGAACTTGGAACCAGAAGAGGTAGAAGAAGAATGGCACAACAATCAAAGAAAAGGCACGGGCGACGAAATGCTTTCCGAATTGAGGCATGGTCAGGGCACCTCCCCGGCGGTTAATGTCCAGCAAATTCCACAGATCAACCAGGACGGCGGCACCGATAGTAACAAAGGTGAACACACCAACATACTTGGTTGAGATTACACAGCTGAGCGAAACACCGGTCAAGAGAAGCCACTTCCACCATTTACGGCCGAACGGCTGGTGTCTCTGCTTGTAGAACTTGATATAGCACAGAATACTCAATGCCATGGTCAAGACTAGAGTCGCGTCCAACAAGATCAGTCTCGTCTCGCCAACGTGCGCATTGTCGAACACCATCAGACCGGCAGCCAGGACACATGCAGGGAGCGAATATCCCGACTCCCACATAATCGCAAAGACCACCGGGATGGTGAGAGCACCCAGGGTAGCGGGCAGTGCTCGGAATGCCACATAAGGAACCTTGTTGTCAATGTACGATTCGCCAATATTTTCGAAAAGGAAATGACCATCATAGCCGACGAGCCAGCCGACGAACGCGAAAAGGAGCTTTCCAAATGGGGGGTGAACGTCGAAGAAATATGTCCGCTGAAGGTAGTAAGAAGCAAACTGCACGCATCCAAAATCAGCATGTACTTTCATAATCAACGAGCTCTGCTCAACACGCGCAGCGCATCATCAATGCCTCGAGAGAAACACCATACCTTTCCGAAATGAACCTCATCGAATACCACTTCATCAGGGTATCCGATGTTCCAGAACCGGGTCAGGAAGCCCAATGCCGTCATCACGGCCATAGCAATTCTGTAGTCCCATTCGGAGCCCTGCACAGATCCAGTCTTTCCAGTGATTGCAGCTGCAACATTGTCGGGAGATGCCCCAGTGTTAACATCCTTCTTTCCGCCTCTCCTGCGGAGAGACGGAGGAGGGGAAGAAGACATGATATGAAAGTAAATATAGAGAGCGTCAGGGAGGACCAAAAAGCCACCTTTACTGCGAAGCGGTCAGCATTGAGGGAAACACCGGGAGATTGTGTAGCAGCGTGTCAACCTACAATAATCAGTAAAAGAGCATTATAATCAAAGGACAGAAGAACAAGAAGCGAAATTCCTGTTGCAGGGGGACGAAAGGGTTAGGAATCTTCCCTGGTGCTTTGTCTGAGTTGCTGGCCGCGTGGAGCGCGGAAGGAGAAGCCAGCTGGCCCGAGCGCCTCCGACGAGAGGCTACGCGGCCTTTACAATGTACAGAATAACTACTACTCTATACTCATGCAAACTCTCGATTTATTACGATCAACAATCGACAGGTCAATCATAAGGTAAATCACATGGGATCACATCCAGACACTCAGGTCAAGTTTCAAATGTTTATATTCCTTTGAGAAAATTGTATCATATGCAACGCCATATGTAGTGAACCATCCCACCACAGAACACCATAGCTATACCGATTCGCCGCAATGCAAGCTAGTCCAACGCGCTTAATACAAAATGAGACCATTCCAGAAATATACATGGTTGGAAAAATCACTCATCATCATCCGATAAGTTCAGCAGCTCTAGCTCCGTTTTGACTAGAGACTGGAAATCCGCCCGTGAGATACCAGTCGTCTTCGCCAGTCGGAACAAGCTCTTGATATTGGAGCCGATATGTTGCTTCACGCCCGTTTCGACCGAACACTGATTCTCCGCTTCTTGTTCGAGTTTCGCGACTGCATCAGAACTGGCTGACGACGTCGACGAGGGCCGCGGGTGATTCAGGAGCATGGCGATATCTTCCTGCGATGCGTCACCAGCCGCATAGCCATTGACCCGGGGAGATTCTTTCTCATCAGCACTACTGACTTGTCTCTGGAGGAGACTAGCCAGGGTATCCCCGTTCAATGAAGATACGCCAAATTCGGCCTTATCTTCTGAGGGGTCGTCATTATCCATAGCCGGCTGCACATCACCGTAGCGGGCAAAATATGAAGCTTCCGTTGCCATCGGTTGTTTGATCGAAGAGATCGGGTTCGGTGCTGGCGTCTTGACGGACGGTGTTCTCCCGGGAGTGTTATCATATTGTGCCCAGTAGTCATCATCGTCATCATCGTCCTCCAACCCTCGATCCACCTGCTCAGCTTGCTTCAAAGCATCCTGCACAACCTTTTCCTTGGCGTGCTCGTTGGCTTCTGCTATCGATGATAGCCACGACTTGTCATCTTCCGCTGCTCCATCCCATGGAAGCAGCTCCGCGACTCTCCAGCCAGGACCCCCGCCTTCTTGGTCGGTAGGACACCATACATAGAGGATGGCAATATTGAAATCTGGTAGAGGAACGCGTGATCGTAATGTCTCCTGGTCAATCCGTTTATATTCGACTGGTAGTTCGTCTGGGAGCTCTACTTCTCCCGAGACAGGATGCGGCTCAAAATCTGCGCCATCCAGCACGCTCTGGACACGCTCTGCTTTGGCGGGATCCCAAGATAACAGCTGAAGCCAGGAATCTGAACCTGAAGATGTCGAGCTGAGTATCTGGACGCGCTGGCGCAAGATAGGCGATAGTAGCGGCAGGACAGCAGGCGGGGGACGGTTCGAGACGAAGGCTGCTGGTAGACAGGCCAGGAAAGGAGGTAACAGTGTCCGGGGCTCCGGCGGCTGGATGAATTCCACCATTCTATGGCTGCTAAAGAAGCGATTTCTTGAGATCTGTGTCTGTAGCCGCTCTCATATGTCGCTCCAGCGGAACGTCCCTCTGGTTTTCTCGGGCGGGGCGGGGATGTTGCGGAAGGGGAGAGAGGCCTTGGGGGGAGAGAGAGATCAGCGACAGAGTTGCATATAAATACTAGATATCACCCCGAGGCCCGTGGGATGCGCAGAGTGGGTTGCAATGCAGCAACATCGCTGGCAGCGTCATGGCTCCTGTTCCATTGTAACGAAGCGCTGCAGAAAGAAGATGGGGCCGCTTAGGCTCCATTTGCCCGGTGGACGTTGGGGCTCCCCGGTGAGGAGTTGGCGTACGCGGGGCAGCACAACAACTGACTTGGTTCGCTTTCGTCCGGCCTGATGGAGTCGTCAACTAGATAAGACGCTCTCCTTTCGGCACAATTCCGCGTCTCCGGACGGCCTGTTCGCCATGATTATTATTCGGAGATGCCGTCCAGAGAGGAAACTGGTCGACGGAACGCGGAGAGTTGTTGATCTGCGGAGAGTCAGCGTTATCCACTCGCATCAGCCCTAGAACGGCTTGTTCCTGTTGACTTCCGTGCGCAGATAAGCTACCTCCATTTTGTGATACATAACAAATCGTTGTCAAAGGAAACATCTATCAAATACTTTAGCGGCCATCTAGATCGCTGCTTTCTGTAAGCAGCATAGATAAATATTAATTTACTACAGAGTATCTAATAATAATGAGCTGGTGAGAAGAGCACCATTTCCTGTTCCCATTGCACTATCTGCATACTCCCGGATGCCTCAAGATAGACCTGCATGTTTACACGAGTTCCACTGCCATACAGATTATAATGGCAATGACGACAGTTACCTTCCAAATCATTCCTTTAATGCAAGCAAGGTAGTTGGTCAGATATATATATTTGGTTAGTTGGCTAAAGAAGCATTGCCGAGCCTTGTTTGATTCAGGGAAAACAGAGTCACACGGGTTATTATGTGTGCCACATCTGCAGGTTCTTATTTTTGCCATCCAATCATCCATGCCTTTTTATCTTCCTCTGAATGGGGACCGGCCATCAGTTTCTTTGCCATTTGGTATTGTTGGTGGGCAGCTGACTTCAACGACCCAAGCAATTGGTTAGGTACAGAAGAGAGATTCGTGGCAGATACAGAAATGGGAAAAGGAAATTCCTGGAGATTTGGGCGTATGTGGCACTCATTTGATGTGATGGGAGTAAACGTCCATAAAATTGATCGTAGAAGGCAGATATTCGATTATTTGGAAGATGTGCGTTGTTCTCGTGGCGCTTGTTCCCCGGGTCTTCCCAATTTATTTTGATTGCACCTGGGCTGTAGCTGCGAAAGGTCAAGTATAAATTTTGGAGTGTTGTTTTCGAAATTTTGACATCATGCGTAGTTATATCGTTTTCAAGGAGGGTTGTTTAGAGGTCAACTTAAGCTGGGCCAAGCGCCTCTCATACTACCCTAGTTAAATTATGTTGACTTGTTAGATAAACCAGTGACGCTTCGTCGAGCACGTGGCTAGATCCCTGGATGAAGCATGTTATGGCATCCAAGGACATATTAGATTAGGTCAAACAAGATTGGTCTACACTCGTGAGAATGCTGTTCAGCACCCAGGACTAACTGCCACAATAAGGATACCGGTCGTCCATCCTCTTACTGATGAAATGGTTGTCTATAGCATTAATGTTACTGGTCTCTCCCCACGTGACAGAATCTCCCTTCACAAGAGACTATGTGCTTCTTTGGACGCTCTTGAACGCTAACTAATTCTTCCCCAACAACTTTAGAGGTTCGACGCGGGATCTGGCGTCACATTTGGTCGATGTGAAACTCGCTCCCACTACAGGTATGGACGAAGAAAAGACCTGGACAGATTTATTTTTCTCAGGCAAATGTCCGGAATTCCTCAAAGAAGAAAAGCCTAGTGACGAAAAAGAGTTCCCACGCTTCTGTCCCGAAAATGAAAACTGGAAACTGGGAAAGCTGGTCAATCAATCAAGACAAACGAATGAGAAGAGTATCCAGGTGTTCTGGCTTCGGAGCAATGCGTACAGAAGTTACATCGGCAAAGTTGTAAGTTGGCGTTCTCGTTCTACTCTTGCCTGAATTAATCATACTCCAGTTTCCCGACTATACCAGGGAGCAGGTTCGAGAGCAATTATACCGCCTCAGGGTGTTACCTACTCTACAAGCAACAGACGATGCTGTACACGAATTTGATAGGTTTTCCAGGGAGGCTCGGGTATATAGTCACATTGATCGATTCTGTTCTGCCAAAGAAAGAATATATTTTCCAGAGTTTCATGGCGTTGTCACCGACATGCAACGATCTAGGTTCTCTAGTGGATATGCGCATCCGCGAGCGATTGTATTAGAAGGCATTAAACCGAAGTTGTACTCTCGACGTATTCTTAGTGAGGACAGGTCTCAATTGCCTGAAGAGTGCTCTGATAGGCTTTCGAAGCTGCCTCTCAGTCAGTTTGAATATGAATGGTATTGTTCGTTGATGAAAGACCGACTTCGTCGCCTGGGTACCTTGCATCGGATTGGAGTGACCCATGGAGACGTCAAGACTGTCATTTTAGACTCCCCCATGACTTTTCCGAGTCATACACATTCTCTAAGAAACTGCCTTTCAGGGTGAATTCCGGTAAACCCCGACCTTTGGAGCGCATATCAAAAGGCGAACGTGAGCTTATTAAGCTCCAGGTTGAAAATCGGTAAGAGATGGACTTTATTTAATCACTTCATGCTGTCATGGCTAATACAAACATAGTTCCATCATCCGAGATTTCCGTTCCCACCTTATTCAACCGAGTTCAGATAAGACTGTTGATGATGCATTCACGCAGGCGCTAGACAAAGAGGAGGAATCCCTTGAAATGATAATATTGAGAGTCAGAAACCTCCCAGATTGTCGGTCTCTCCCCCCATACAAACGTTCAAGACATGAAACTGACCATACTAGATTTCTCGACGCCCACTTTGAACTCCATATTTCCTTTTCTGGAAGCAGTTCGGCCGGACTCCGACCCATGCTGGCATATCCGCGGAGGACGGCTCTTGCACCATTATGAATCCATGTGGTTGGCCTGTGATGACAAAATCAGACCCGATTTAATTATTTTAGATGGTGAGATGCAATTTCAAACAATAATGTGTGATAAATCACACCTTATGCTTTGCTTAGTTCCAAAATGGTGGGCTGTATCAACAAGAGCGATGCACAATTCAGATCTGGAGGGTGCAGAATTCATTGACAAGTTACGAGGGGCTTGTTTTCTTCTTTTATCATCTGGACGCTCTGGATATGTCTTTAGTCGTAGTGAGTTCCAGCGAACAGGTAGCAAGGAGATAGAATTTCAACAAAGCACGAACATATAATGTGAGATGCTAAGCCTTGTCTTTTCCAACATGAAATCGAGTCGAAGAGGCCACCAATATTAGTTGGGCTAAACCACTCCATATTAAATAGAATGAACAGATAAATTTAGATTCCTTTCCAGTGGAGAGCAATTTATGATTGAGTAATTCCATGATGCTGTTGCCAATCCATTACTCACTGTACGCGGTAAGCCCGCCTTCTACACGAGCCAATCTATGGCCAATTATTCTGAAAGTCACTTAGAGCCGTTACATAGATGAAAAATAGCTCCATGTACTCCATTTCTTTATGCTGATACCTAACCAGCTCAGCGGTCTCCATTGTTAATTAAGCTTATTGCGCTGCCGCACTCTAATATGGATACTTAAGTGCCGGGCGTCGGGAAGTCCCGTACTTAGATGGTATGTTGAATATCTGTACCGGATCAGCCAGCGTCAGACTACAATCTGAAGAGAGCTAAATAAACAGATTCAAATCCACTGGAAGAACAAACAGTGATACCGACTCTGCTTTCAAGCAGAATAATTGTTCTGCAAAATGTGTTCTCCGACACACGTTACTTTAGTAAATAGCGTGCTGCCCCTCTCTTGGTCGGTTGCTGGCTAGATTCGCGATAGTTCTGGCGCGATCGGAATGTCAAAAATCGGTTGATAAGCATGCAATGGCTTGCGCACACAGACCTGCGTTTCGTTTCTTGCGGGTATATAATCATCCTCCCAGTCAATTACTCATTCCACTATTATGAGATGAAACTACATGTACAGAATGTACTCTTGCTTGGCATGAGTTGAGCTCGGTATCTATGTAGTCATCGAGATTCCAGTTGCGCATTCATACGGTTGCTGATCTCAAAAACGTGGGGAGGATAAGGTAATTGCGTCTGGGGATCACTACAGCACCAAGGCCAGCGCAATTGCTACCACTGCCCAAAATGTCAAATAAGGATGGTCTGGATCGTCCTACAACCACGGACATCAGGGGGGTGGATCTACCAGATGACCGCACAGAGGCGCCCACGCAAGTTGATTCGGACGAAACGCAAGAGTTAAGACATAAGAAAAAGCTGGAGAGGAGATTACGTCTCAAAGTTGATGTGCGCTTATGTACAATCGCCGGTATCCTATGCAGTCTTAATCTGTTGGACTCGGGCATTATCTCCTCCGCCTCAGTCACGACAATGTTCAGAGATCTCGACCTAGAGGGCACGCGATACTCGGTTTCGATATTCATATTCACAATAGCAAGTGTCGTCTTTCAGCTTCCGTCAACAATTGCAGTGCGTCTTATCGGTCCTCGGATCTGGTTTTCCTTCATTACATTCTGCTTTGGCCTTATCACCCTTTGTACTGCGTTCGTCCAGACATGGCGACAGATGATTGCTCTGCGAGTCCTTCTGGGCATGTCCATGTCAGGTATCTATCCAGGCTTGACCTACTTGATCAGCGCATGGTACACAAGGCGAGAGCAACAGCTGCGGTTCGCCTTCCTTCAATCCGGCGAAGTCATAGTTCTTGCGACTGGCAGCATCGTCAACTACGGACTCAACCACCTGGACGGCAGAGCAGGATTAGCCGGATGGCGATGGATGTTTCTTGTCCAAGGTCTAGCCACCTGCACAATTGGGATCATCGCCTACTGGTGGATGATCGACTTCCCAGAGAATGCCCAAAAGAGCTTCTACTTCCTCTCAGAGTCGGAGACACAGCTCGCCACGCAAAGGATCAAAGACGACAGGGACGACCTCATCCCTGAACCATTCTCATGGTCTAACGTCTTAGTCCACTTCCTAGATCTCAAGCTTTACGGCTTTTGCTGCATGTTCTTCTTACTGAATCTTGTTTCTACTTCGCTGGCATACTTCCTACCGATCATCCTACAATCAGGCATGGGATTCTCGACCAATACATCCATCATCCTATCTGCACCGGTATACTAGCCCTCCTCTTTCTAATTCCTAAACGAATAGTTCCCCAGTTTCGAAAGAAAGAAAGAAAGGATACGATACTAACAGCTCCTCCTCCAGCCCTACTACTACGCCGTCCTCCCCGTCCTCTTCACCTCCCTCATCGGCGACAAGTACCACCTCCGCAGTCCTCTTATCATCCTCAACGCCCTCTCCCTCATTGCCGGCTTCCTAATGTTTGGCCTCCCGACCTCAACACAAGTCACAGTCCGATACATCGGGACCTTCCTCGCTACAGGCGCATATGTTTCCAACTGGGCGGCTCTAAATGCCTACCAGGCCAACAACATCGTTGGTCAGTGGAAGCGCGTCACCGTCGCCGCAGCCGTGACGGCATGTAATGGTCTAGGTGGAATCGCTGGGAGTTTTATCGTAAAACAACAGGAAGCCCCAGAGTATCAGACTGCGGTGTGGGTTTCCATTGGGTAAGTCCTGACGTCTAGACCTCTTCCGTGCTTGTCTGAGTAAATACTATATCCATTGATTGATAGGGAAGAAGGCTAACGATTGCATATGATTACGGGAAGATCTCATATCCTGATGATTGCCATAGTAGCTTGTTTTACAGTTTATTTCTTTATATACAACAGAAAGCAGTGTCGAGGGAAAGTGGTGTTGGAGGGCGTGGTAAGTTCATTTCGTTTTTCTTCCGTGCTTCCTTTGTCACCTTCAATGTCTCATGTGCGTGGTCTGACATTTGGTGTATAGCCTGGATTCAGGTATACGTATTGAAGAAATCAGCGGGAACTGTTTGATCTCGTTGAAGTCATATGCCAATTTCGAGATGCGAGAGCTCGACGCGAGGTGGAACGGATTATGATTCATGTCGAATTATACTGATTCTATAAGGACCAGTCTCTGGAGATGGATGTTGATATATATCCACCGAACATTATGGTTATGTGCATTTCTCCATTTCTCATTATCCTAACACCCAGCACGCAGCCATTAAACCGATACGAGAAAGACCCAACACGTACACAAGAACCATAATCCTAATCTCTAGATCCGAACACAGGAAAAGAGAAAGTGGGAAAGACTGGAAAACACAAGAACCGGGGTATAATTGAATGTACTGCTTGCAAGAACCCAGAAAAGTCGGAGGAAAAAAATTATCTGTCTTTTGCAATCATGCCGCCCGATCTCTCTGCTCCAATCGCCCGACCAATCTCTTGACACCTGCCCATTCCTCTGCCGGGACTTCTTCTGCCGTTCCACCGAGGTCTTTTCCGACTTCGAAAACGGTGACCACACCATCGAGACCGCCAGTTGCGAGGCGTCTGCCTTCCCGCTCTTCCCAGGCCACCTTGTTGAGAGACTTGGTAAGCACACCACCACGGCCCCTGGAGGGCGTAGTCTTGACCGCAGGTACTTCTGTATCAGTATAGAGATCCCAGACCTCCAAGTTTCCTGCTCCATCAACGAGAGAGAAGACACCCGGTCGGTGAGGGGACCAGCGCGCATCGTAAACGACATCTTCGCGGTTGATGTCGAGAACTGGGGAAACAACTTGCGGGGCCGCCATGGTCGATGTGGCAGAAGAAGTCGTTGCCGGCGGACGAACACGCCACAGCTTTACGCTCCAGTCCAGACTGGAACTGAGCATCAGATCACCGAGGTCCACTGGACCCCGTGCAGGGTGGAAAGCTGTTGACATAACCGGCGCAGCATGGCCACGGTAGGCTAGACGGTGGTCTGTTCCAGCTTTGGCACCTGCTCGGTCATACCGATGGCAAGGATAGATGCCACCCTCTTCTGTGCCAACGAGGAAGAACGTTGGGTCAGACTGAGGGAATGCCATAGTGGTTGGTGCAAGGTCTTCAGTCTTGGACGGTGGAGGCGTCGTCAGTTCCAAATACTCTTGTGGCTGAGACAGCATATCGACAGTCCAGCCGCAGACAACACCATCAGTAGATGCCGTCAAAATATTATGGGCGTTCTGTGTTCCCACGATCGAGATGCTGTAAACAGGATGGGTGTGTCCTGAGCCGGTCAGGGGGGTCTTCTGCACAGGAGCACCTCCGCCTGCACGCGAAGAGCGGGTGTCCCATAGCAGAACCTGTCCAGAATAGGAGCCACCGACAATGAGGTTTGGATGGAAGGGAGAGAACTTAGCCGTGAGGATGTCAGAAGTCGAGTGGAAGATGTACTCTGGTCGAGAATGCAGGTGCTGGTTCCATATTTGCAGCAGACCATCTGGTTCGTGAGGGGCCGTGGGGTTCTTAGTATAGGCAGCCAGAACAAGCTCAGGGAACTATCAAGAAAAGATAAGTTAGCGATTGCCGGTTGAGCGAGTGCCAAATAAATTATTTACCTTGGGAGAGAAACTTATGTCGCTGATCATGCGCTTCTTGCTCCATCGCTCATCCCAGAATTGAGCAACTTCTTTAATCCCTCTTCGCTTCTTCCCATACTCTTCTTCCTCTTCATCTTCGCCGTTTATTCCACCAAGTTCATAATCTGCCAACACGTCGTACTCTTCGTCCAAAGCCCGCTCGATAACCTTACTCGAACGCTCCACGAAGTCCAAAAAGTCATTGGACGAAGTGACAGCGTTGAGTTCGTCATCGCTAAGCGTACGCAGAGGATAGCGCATCTGTGAAGACTGCGCAGTTGTCGGATCTGAGAGTTGTTTGGCAGCCTGTATCTCCTCTTCGATCTCCTTCCGCAACTTCTCACGAATTTCTTCATCGCGCTCTCGTTCCCTCCGGCTCAGCCTCTTATTCGCCCGTGAGGTCTCCTGGAATTCTTCATCGCCAGATACCACAGACCCATCCGTCGATCCTCTCCGCGGTTGTTGCCATTCATCCGTCTGGACAGCTTTGCTGTATGTGAGGGTCTCTTGTTTCGGCTCAGGGGCTGGTTCCTCGGCCTCAGGGATCGGTCCAGTCGCGACGGTCTGGGTCGCTGCAGACGTAACTTGAGTTGCCGGTCGCGAAGTCGGACTCAATACATCGGTGTTGTCTCCGCTAAGCTGACTGGCACTGAGGACAGAATTGGGTCGACTTCCTCTTCGTGATGAGCCCTCTCCTCCCGTCGCGAGCGACGCGGAGCCCGGACGATCAACGAGACGGGAGATCAAACTGTCGAGCTCTGCTCGGCTGTCAGAACGACTAGGGACGGGAGATACTATCTAGAAATTCAAATGTTAGATCATGACCCATAGTCAACGACTCAGGAACGAGCTCCGTACATCTGAGGCATCTCCGATACTCTGCCGATTCTGAGTGAACTCCTTCTGTCGTAGCTCGCGCTGGCGCTTCAGCTCAGCAAGCTTCGCCTTCTTGGCCAGAATCTCATCCTTCCGCTGTTGCATAGTCGTCATGGAGGGCATGTGTGAAACTGTCCAGTCCTGACGGCACGTCGCGGTGCCATCCAAACAGACCAGCTCTCTTGGTTCGTTTACTCGATTAGTTCCCGTGCCTGTTCCGCGTTTCTCGTCGGGAGGATGACATAAGCGGGCTCCTCCGCCCGGAACATCTATTGCCGGTTGACATAGATCGGTTTATTTATCAGAGTTGTTTTTATAGTTATGTCTACTGATATCAGTTGAGGTAAATTTAATTCACATCATATAAAATAGAGAGGCCTCTACAATGCTAATCCACATCGATTGAGATGTTCTAGGATTGACTACTGTTATTCCAGCCTCGCAGAGGTACCTGTTATGAATAAGGCGGACTACAAAATTCCGCAGTGCATCTCGTGCTTGTATCTACGAGATCATGATTTCAGTTCTTCAGCATCCGTGGAGAGAACTAATAATTCCTATTCTAGCTCCAGCTGGTCTTTGGGGGGTCGAGATTCGTAAGATCCGTCGCCGCCGGACAAGGCCTGGAGAAGATCACGAAAAAAAGATGGAAATACTTTAATGCCAGGCAGAAGATGGATCATCAAGGGTGCCTGGATAATGCGAGTTTCTTGTGCTTCCAAGGCGTCGACAATTTGGTCGGCCACATAGCTTGGCTTTAGCGGGGGCCCGAGGAACTGACCGATGAGGCCCACGTTGAACTCTTCGAACAGTGCTTTATAGCGTCTAGTCAGCAAGGGTCATTGAATTTATACCGCCGAAACAGAGTTTCTTACCTGTCTTGGTATGTCCAATAATAGCAATCGACGTGCGCACATATGGAGTCTTGTACATCTTTTGCATTTCATAGTAGAGCTAGAATCCCACTTGTCAGCAGGAACTGGAATTTAGCAAACGGATAAAGCAACTCTTACACTTTCTTGCATCCCAACTAGAGCATGCTTTGTGGCGACGTAATCGCTCTGATGGCAGATCCCAATGTATCCCATTGCGGATGATACACTGAGGAAATGGCCGCGTTTTCGCTTGACCATGGCGGGCAAAAATATTATTGCGGTGTAGAAGTCTGGCAACAGAAACCATATCAGTCTGGTGAATTTGATTGAATATGCAATGATACTTACGGCTCTTCAAGTTGATGTCGATCATGCGGTCAACCTTATGTTTGTCAAGGTCGAGGATAAGTGATCTGTTGTTGATCCCAGCAACATTGACTACCATGGTGACATCGCCCATTTCCTTGCGAACTTGTTGTTGCACTGTGCTGAGATCATCATAATTGGAGATATCGCACTTGAAAGTTGAAATATTCTCTTTTGTAATGAATATGTCGTGAAATAGTCAGCTCTTTTATGACGAGCCTGTAGTTCGGGTCAGATCATCAAGACTTACGGTGCTCGCTATCAAAAGGTACTATATCCAAAGCGATGACTCTTGCGCCTTTCTGCGCAAGTTTCTTACAAGTGAGTTTGCCAATCCCTATTCAGCAGCCACCCTTAGTTTTCTCTACATTCATAACTGCAAATTCTGCCCATCTTACCTTGAGCACCACCTGTCACGAGTACAATTTCATCTTTCCATGTCGTTTTGTTTAGTCGCCGCTGGGGGATAAGCCCGTTTCTCCAGCGATTACTAAACCACCGAACGAAATAGCATGCGAGTATTGCATAGGACACGGTTGTGTACTGCGTCTTTGGAGGTAGACCTTTCAATGCATATGCTCGGTAACCCAGGTACCCCAGCAGAGTCAACGGGTCTAGACATACATTGAACAGTATCAGTTTTTTTCAAATTTCTAATCAAACCAGACCACCGGACTACTCACGCGCAATAGTATTTTTAGTTAGATTGAAAATCAAATCGACAGAAACGTCCATTGTGCAAGGTAATAAATAAGCCAAACAGTACGGTCCGAAAAAAGACCGTCCCAGATCTATCGGTGCACGATGCTACATTACAAACGACTATATAATAGGATATGCTGCTGATACTAATAAAAACTCAACCGATTCAACAGGCACAAGATGCCTCCGCCGGATCCTCGGTAGAAAATGTGTTACCCGTCCAGTCAATTTGCTAGAATCTGGGGTATGTTCTTTCCCCGCAATTTCCAACCGACAGCCCGAGCTAATCAACCTAATTCTTCCTTTCGGTTCATTTACAAAGCTTTCAGGTGTGATTGAAAACTTTCCGTTGGAACCAGTGCGGGGAGTCTGGGACAGGGAAACACAGGATTTCTTATTGGTAATGACGGATTGCATGGTGCGCAAAGCAGGCATTGACTCGATCTTGAATCCTCATATGTGTCTACCAATGGCTTCGGTCCAGTCGCCTAGCCGACTGGACCAAAAAGGAAACTCCTCATGGTCTAGCCCTATGTTCGATTTTCCCTTCAGTATCTATTGCCGGAAAAGACCATATTTCGTTAAAGGGCACCAAGGATGCAAAAGAGCATTCCTGATTCGATTTGGATTGGCTAGAGGGTCTCATGGTGCAACACCCCTGTAGACATCCAACGTTTCGGCTTCAGAGGTCAGCATTTGATCACGGATGGACTCAATAAGCTCAGGGCCCTGTGGATTCGTTCAAAGGTAGTCATCCACTCCTAAGTCAAAGCTTCAAATCACTCCAATGTGGCTTTAAGAATAGTGGTCAAGCCAATTCCAAGTTGACAGAATCGGTCATAGTGGACGATACTCATTCTCTTGAGGATACCAAAGCGAAGAGAGGTGCTGGTACCAAGTCGAAGTAAAACACTTCCAATTTGTTCCTTGTACAATTTACCCAGCACAGACCGCTACAGCGTTGTTCCTTCGTCGGAGGATAACATCGGAATCCCGGACTAGGAAGTTCTAACGGGCAAATATAATTAATATGTCTCGTCAGGCAGCAAGATTCAACACTTAATTAGTGTCCGTCTCTGTTCTCACAATGCCACGATGTGGTCATGATAACTCTTTTAGAATATAGATATTTGTTGACGATATGCTAATGAAAGACCCTGAATACATGTTCATGTATTCTTTTTGGGTTTTATATAGTTACGTACAATTTCTCCCGCTAGATATAATGTCAATCCTCGAGACTCTGCGCTATGAAGATAAGTGTGTGCTATGCCGAGCTCTTCGTGTCGGATTCGCGAACGCTGTCTTTTCAACGAAGCAAGAGGGAATCCAAATGATGTCAACATCGTCTTCAGAATAGATAGTCCGGAGAAGCCGGTATCAGATCCTATTTTTGGACAAGCACTCTTTGTAGTCTGCACTAGTTGTTGTTAGCATTCCTGCTAAGCAGTCACTAAAACATGCTAGCATGTATATTAGCCGGTGTTATACGTGCTTTGTTTTGCGATACTGATGCTGCATATGAGATGAACCTTAACCGGGACAACAGTAACTATGTGCAAACCCAAGCAGAACTGAACCAAGAATAACAAGAACCAGGTATTTTCTTCCATCGCTTCGATGATTCGATACATTTAATTCCCCGTGATCAAACTGTTTGGCTCCACGTGATCGAAGTGTTGACAGCCTGAGGCGACAAACCAGTGAACGGAACTGGCAGGATGACATAAGCGACAGGCACGTCCGGCGGCCCGGAAAAACTCGCGAGCAGGGACTTCGTCCTTTCTCTCCAGCCCAGCCCGACCCGTTGCCAGCTTGAGAAGCCCAGGCAAACCCATCCTGTCCAGCAGCCATTGACGGTCGATACCCCCGCTGACCTGCCTGTTTTTTGTTTGGTATCGACGCTCTTGTCTCCTTGTTTCTTCAGCCTCGCTGTCTTGTTCCCCGACCTCGGAGATCTTTGGATACTTTCATAATGGCTAGTACGCAGGGTGTCAATGTGAGCCTCCGCACCTCCCCCCTACCACCGCGGCCAACACTTGGTTATTCTGTCGCAGCGCCTTCTAATCCGTTTGATCCGATTAGGTTCTGCGATACTCAGCTCTTGTAGCTGGTCTCATCTACGGTGTCTCCCACCAGTCGTCGCTCAGTTCGCAAGCCAAACATGCCGAGATTGAGCGCGAATACAAGCGCAAGGAGTCCCTGATCAAGCAGGCCAAGGCGGAATTCGCCAGGAAGCACGCGCCCGCAGACAAGAAGTCAGAAGGACGTATGTTACGTGAATTCCCTTCGAGCGGTATCTTCTCGGGGCCAGCGCCGGTATCCCGAGGTATTGCCATGACGATCGCGTGCTAACTTGATATCCTGCAGCGGTCACGAATCCCGACGACCCACGATTCGACCTGGAAGCCCTCTTGAAATCTGCGGAGTCTACGAACTAAGGGGAGGTCACAATGGGGGCGCATCAAGGGAGTGGCTGGTAGTGTGGCAGACCCTGGAGACGCTGAAAGGGTCCGAAGATCCCGCACCCTCCCCGGGCACCAGAGGAAAGAGATAATGGCTGAAAAAGGACCAGCTATGTATTATTGTTTCATCTTAACTTCCCAGAGTCGTGTCTTTGCAAGCGAAAGAACGGAAAATCTATCTATTTTCTAGACACCATCTCCGTCTTGTACATACCCTGGGTTGTTTGTGCACGTCTGTACACTACGCTCGGCACTCGAAGAGCAAGAAATTTCTTTGCATGTTTACACTGGATCGCCCATCGTCTCACGGGGAGCATATACGTGAGGGCTTGAGGGTCCGCGGATTCTTCCCGCTGCACTCCGGATTCGAGTATTATGCGATAACGCACCTTTTGCAGGACTTCTTTGCACCTGGCCGGCCTGCTTATCTTCTTTCTGCGGAGAGTTCTCACCAGTGTAGGCTGACCGTTACGGTTATGTTAGAGTCCACTCAGCCGCCATAGCTCCCAAGCAGACTTATCACCCCGCCCAAACCGTTTGTCCTTGGAGCCTCCTTTGACCTTTCTGAAGGCAATACTTTGGGCTTCAGTAGCTTATTTTCCTCGTCCCAAATCCACCCTCGTTTTGTACAGCTTTCTATAAGTGTGGTAGCCGCAGAGTCCCCGCTGTAGCCTAGATAGGCCGCTGCCGTCTCTGGTCTGATTGCTTCATACGCTCTGCTGACGTCGTGGAACGTCTTTTCTTGAAATGACCCTAAAAGTTGAATTAGAATTCATTCGTGAAGCATGCTTCGGTTCAGACTGACTTTCGTATGCCTGTACTATGCCCTCGAGGGGCCCCGGCCACGGCAGCTCTCTAAGGACCTTGTATACCTGGACATGGTCATTTTGCCAGACTGCTTGCAATAGCGCAACACTATTCTGCAACGTTTGGTCTTTAGCCACGAGAGTTGGGGGCATCCGGTGTGACAGCATGCGCGCTTCGGGTCTATCGTGTAGTAGTTATTTAGTCCATGAACCTCAAAGAAGCATGTAGTGTTGGAGACAAACATTTCGTTGATTAGCAGTAAGGAGATAAGATACGAGGAGTAAAAGACGCTTAGCAGCTCTGGATCGCTAGTCACCTCGTTGTCTGTGAACAACAGACTGGCGTCGGTTTCGTAGTGCGAGAGGGCATCATTAAGAGCGGAGGGCGAAGGCGCCGATGTCAGGACCTCTGCGAGGCGCTCTTTGGGGAGCTGTGGCAGCGCCATCAGGTGCTCCGTATGCGATGGACTAAGTACTAGAAGTCTAGAGGAAGCAAGAGGCGTGTGAAGACAGAAAGAATCGGTAGAATCAACGCACGCGGTACTGGGAACGATGAGCTTGATAACTATGCGGGGAGCAGCGCGGAGCTGGGAGAGACGCCGCAGAACCAGGAAAGGCCCACGGACCAGCTTGCGGACCTCGCGCCAAGACCTGCTGTAGAGACCACCTTGCGGAGCTGGCCTCGATCGACGATACTCCCCCATCTATTCCCGTCAGCTTTCCTTGACTGGGTAGACCGTTCTCTTTTGTCTCATCAATCATTGACTTTCTCTTTGGTTGTTCGGGCCATCATGGCCGCCTCTCCAATTGATCCCTTTTTGGAGGGCAAGACGGGCACCAATGCTCGCGGTTTACTGCGGATTATTATTCTATTGCTCATTGCCGCTGCGGCCGTGTCCAGCCGACTGTTCAGTGTTATTAGTATGCTCTCCATTTAAAATTGAAAGCTGGGATTTTGTCGTGAGGATCGTGAGGTGCTAATTAGTTCTTCTAGGATTCGAAAGTATAATCCACGAGTGTATGTTTACCTCCTACTGCTAGGCTGTTATGAGAGCTGCCGCGCGTCTTCCTCGAAGCGATGATATTAACGTCTTCCCTGCAGTCGACCCTTGGTTTAATTTCAGAGCAACAAAGTATTTGGTGCAGAATGGATTCTACAGCTTCTGGGATTGGTTTGACGACCGTAAGTGCTCCGATTAATCACCGACGAAGCCACCGACGAGTACTGGGCATACAACATGGTCTGATGGAGAAGGATGCGTATACTGATGAGCTTTTTCTCCAGGAACATGGCACCCTCTTGGACGTGTCACCGGTGGCACTCTCTATCCCGGGCTGATGGTCACCAGCGGTGTCATTTACCATGTCCTGCGCTTCCTGACGATCCCCGTGGACATTCGGAATATCTGTGTTTTGCTGGCCCCAGGATTCTCCGGTTTGACTGCATTGGCGATGTACCTTCTCACTCGTGAGATGACCCCGTCTCCCTCTGCAGGCCTGCTTGCGGCTGCTTTCATGGGTATCACACCCGGTTACATCTCCAGATCGGTTGCTGGTAGCTACGACAACGAAGCAATTGCCATCTTCCTCTTGGTGTTCACCTTCTTCCTCTGGATCAAGGCAGTTAAGAATGGCTCGATCATGTGGGGAGCACTGACTGCGCTCTTCTACGGGTACATGGTTTCGGCTTGGGGTGGTTATGTCTTCATCACCAACTTGATCCCTCTCCACGTGTTCGTCCTGCTTTGCATGGGAAGATACAGCTCCAGACTCTACATCAGCTATACCACATGGTACGCCCTTGGAACACTGGCCAGCATGCAGATCCCATTCGTCGGGTTCCTGCCTATTCGAAACAGTGACCACATGTCCGCTCTCGGTATCTTCGGCCTGATCCAGGTCGTCGCCTTTGTCGAGTTCTTGAGAGGGCAGGTCCCCTCAAAACAGTTCCAGACACTGCTCACCAGCCTTGTCTTGGTGATCTTTGGTGTTTCCTTCGTGGGACTTGTTCTTCTGACCGTGTCTGGAGTTATTGCTCCGTGGAGCGGCCGTTTCTACTCCCTATGGGACACAGGCTACGCGAAGATTCATATTCCTATTATTGCTTCCGTTTCGGAGCACCAGCCTACCGCTTGGCCAGCGTTCTTCTTTGACTTGAACTTCATGATCTGGCTCTTCCCCGCCGGTGTCTATCTCTGTTTCCGTAAGCTGGAGGATGAGCACGTTTTCGTTGTGATCTACTCGGTCCTGGCCAGTTACTTCGCCGGTGTGATGGTCCGATTGATGTTGACTCTTACCCCAATTGTCTGTGTGGCCGCTGCCATCGCTCTGTCCCATATCTTGGACACCTATGTGCTCGTCTCCAAGCCCAGTACCGCCGTGACCGCTGCCGCTGGTGGCACAACCTCGGATTCTCTCCGTTCCACACGAGCACCTTGGGTTGGCATTCAATCCACCTTCTCCAAGGTGTTTATGACGTCGTCCATAGTGACCTACTTGCTGCTCTTCGTCGCTCACTGTACATGGGTCACTTCAAACGCATATTCCTCCCCCTCCGTCGTTCTCGCTAGTAGGATGCCAGACGGTAGCCAATTCATCATTGACGACTACCGTGAGGCGTACTACTGGCTCCGCCAGAACACACCACAAAATGCCAAGATCATGTCTTGGTGGGATTATGGCTACCAGATTGGTGGTATGGCAGACCGACCAACCCTAGTTGACAACAACACCTGGAACAACACGCACATTGCCACTGTTGGAAAGGCCATGAGCTCTCGCGAAGAAGTCAGCTACCCTATCCTCAAACAGCACGATGTCGACTACGTTCTCGTTGTCTTTGGTGGTCTCCTCGGGTACTCCGGTGACGATATCAACAAGTTCCTCTGGATGGTCCGTATCGCGGAAGGCATTTGGCCCGACGAAGTTCACGAGCGTGACTTCTTCACTGCTCGCGGCGAATACCGTGTCGACGACCAGGCCACCCCGACCATGCGTAACAGCTTGATGTAAGTACACTCCTTTCATTCATCAACCATCCGGACTCTGTATATTAACCCGTAAAAACAGGTACAAGATGTCGTACTACAACTACAACTCCCTCTTCCCCGCCGGCCAAGCTATGGACCGTGTCCGCGGCGTCCGTCTCCCCGCTGAGAGTCCTCAGCTCAACACGCTCGAGGAAGCTTTCACCAGCGAGAACTGGATCATCCGAATTTACAAGGTCAAGGACTTTGACAACTTCGGCCGCGACCACAACAGCGCAGTCGCTTTTGACAAGGGCCACAAGAAGAAGAGGGCCTCAAAGCGAAAGGGTCCGCGAGTCCTGCGAGTCGAGTAGATCGATTGCTTTTCTTCTTTTCTCGTTAGAAAATGAATGGTCTTCCATTTCATCCCGGATGAAAAAGGAGATTTCACTTCATTTTGTGTATGGTAGATCTAGTTCACTTTTTTCTTCGTTCTTTATAAAATGGGATATGATACTTAAGCGCTCTTGCTTCCGAATTCGTAACTGCTTAACTGTCCTATTCTCTGCGACTGGCACGGAGATTCCCGTATTCATGTTCTTCGCATAGAAAGCGTAATATAGATAATCACCAGTTTCTCTTTGCCACCGGTAGCTAATTGTTAGGTGATATGATACGATTACTATGACATGCTATCCCATCCAAAGTCGGCTGTAGATGTATGCAAGGCCCCGAGAACCCATATGCTTGGTTTCGTTTATTATACAGAAGAACTTCCTCGTCTCCAAACTGTGTCTCAGTGTATACAGTTTTTGATGGAGGGGAAAAATAAAATAAAATACATAACGAGATCTCTTTTGCCCTTTCCGCCCATATTCGATCCTGTTTCCTGGATTGCAGAGTGAAGATACGAGGCATGGTCCTGATAAGGGGCAAAACTAGACTGAGGAGTCGTTTAGTATAGATGCCCCTTACTAGTTCAGCCTGCTGAAGTGCTCATTTCCTGTTGCGGTTGCTTGATTGCAGCTGTTTCGCCGTTGACGGCACTGTGATTCTCCGTCTGTTGGAGTGGTTTGACGGGCTGCATTTGTTGCGGCTCAACCACATGTGGCCGCCATTTGACGAGGAACTTCCCAGCCACGGGACGAGATTCTTCGTCTATTGTAGTGTTAGTGATATTTCCAGAGACCATTGCTAAGTAGGTCACTTACATGTCCGGTAGAGATCCTCCAGAGCATCGAGACATAGCTCCCGAGCTGGCGGCCGAAACATGACAAGATATCTAGAGCATGTTAGCCTCAGCGTCAATCAATGAAGCGGGGTGTGAACTTACAGCAGAGCTTGAACACAAAGATTTACTCTCTCCGGATCCCTAGCAAGGCTCTTGACTCTGTCGATAATGGCTGTGTTGATTTCCGGGATCTCGCTCAGGAAGCGGATGAGGATTTTATCCCGAGCGTCAACATATGGCAGAATACCATCGAGCAACCTCAGAACCCAACGGTCGTAGTGCAGTGGAACATACACCTCATCTGAGTCATCGACACGATTCGAGCCCGCGAACTTAAGCTGGATACGGTCGTTGTACCATTCTTCATTCAACCAGGTGATGCCAACGTTTATCCGTGATCTGAAATCTTCGAGAATATGTCGATACAATAATTCTCGTATTGAGTCAGATATCGTCGGCTTTTTGAGAGGCACGCCTTCTTCGGTTTTTATTTTGTCTTCCTCGGACTCCAGGCCACCAGATGCTCGCGTAGCGAGCCTGGTGAGTAAAGTCACCCACGCGTCTCGATCAAATGTGCTACCAGCCAAACGAGAAAAGCCAAGTTGTTGCTGACTCGATCCCTTTGCCGTCTTTCTGGGAGCGTCCATTGATGTTACCATGCTAAAGACTCTTTCCGCCGTGCTCTTGCCTATTTCCTTTGCTTCATCCTCCGTCAATGGTGGAGGCTGGGGCAAAACAAAAGGGCCTAGGGACACCAGTTCGGGTTGCATTTCTGCGACCTCGCTAGATGCAGCCTGTGTCTCGCCCACAGTGTTATCAGGGACATCCATGGGAGAATATTCAGGCTCATAATCGTCATCTTCCTCTTCCGCCGCTGGTTGTTGCTGGGTGGCTTGTTGCCTACTAATCAAGGTTTGATACCGTGATCGCACGGCCTATCATAATCAGCGATTGTCGTAAACACCAAGGGAAAGAATTATATACCTCGATAGCCTGAGTCAATGCCCCTTGGTCAACCCGACCTAGAACAGGAATCGTAATCTTCACAATAAGATCGATGGGAAGTTGCTTCACGTCAAAGGTTGAAAGACCCACATCCTCCGTTAACGTATAAAGCTGCGCAAAACTGACCGGGCCAGATGGCAGAGGAGGTATCTTGAGAATAGGAGGTGTCTCTGCGCCTAGTTTGGTCCGCTTTGCATTGTCCAGTCCATCTGTCGGCTCCACGGGGAGGCCACGCTTTCGCGACGTCTCGTCGAAGGCATCAAGCCGAGACTGTGATAGTCGATCGATGCACTGCTGCATCTTGGACGCGAGCGGATGATTGGGGTTCCTACAATCTCTATAAGCATCAAGGTCTATCTAGCTCGTAAACAGCGCATACCTCTTCATCACGTTTATCAATAACGCTCTAGCCGTTCGTTCCATCGATTTTAGGTTCACGCGGAGAGTCGGTGACATTGAGCCGTTTACGTGTTTGAGAGGATCAAAAGTAAGGACCGAATCGATGATCTTCGTGGCTATAGACGGTCGAGTTCTAATTAAGACTGCAAGGCAATTCAACGTCGCATTGACCAAAACTGCATCACTAGTTCCGTCAGCATAGGCCGTTGTGGGCAGAGGGCATGTATATACACACCTTGAATCCTCCTGTAAGACCATCAGGAGTCTGTCTAACAGACCAGACGATTCCGCCTCGAGGTTTGGAAGCGATAGGATGGCATGGTTCCTAGGAACAATGGCTAGGGACGTCTCGTTTTTGTCCGGACGCTAATAATCGTCAACAAACAATACATGTATAGGCACAGCATGATGACATACTCTAGGATCTGAGATGGGTCCTGCAGACTGAACATGGACCACCCTCTGGACGAATTTGATACAGCACACCTTGACTGGGTAAGGAGCAGTGTCCCATCTCCGAAGGATATTCTGTTTGATAGCCGTCATCTTCTCCCACATTTCGGTATCTTGTGGGTGATTTATGCTGCAGTTTGATCGAGTTAGAATTGACCTGTTTAAACGGCACTTTCCCAGCCAGTCACAGAGCGACCGCCAATGCTTACGATGTTCCTGTACCAGGCTCACACGAAAAGAGAGGTAGGCGACCTACATGTGTCTGAAGACGATTGGGTACAGACTTGCCGCAGCCTGTACCACACATTTAACAACGGCTATATCCTCCTCGGGCAACTCCAATATCTCCTTCAGTGTCTGCACCACAGGTCCAGCGAGCTGTTCCTTCTGCACCGCGGCCAGCGCGGGGCTGGCGAACGTTTCCGCCAGAAACTCAGCTCCCCATCTTCGCAGTTCTAGCTGCGCTGCAGCGCCTATGATCGGTAAAATGCCATTGACAATTTGAGGGTAGAACGCGGCATCACCCAAGACGAGATTGCGCGCCGCCTCGAGCTGCGAGACCTGGTCTCGGAGATTGTTGTTCTGTTGAGCCATGGTGACTCGCGAAAGGGATATCGGACGGAAAAAACCAAGCGAATGGCGAGATTTTGTTCCTTTTCTCTGAGATCGTCGCGCGAAGGAAAAGGTATCGATAAAGGTCTACGTCGGTGGTGTTGAACAAGGCGCGACAAGATCAGCCTAGGTCCGCGGCGCAAGGCACAGGTAAACGTCGGTCGTGTCCGTGGGGTGAACACGACAAGATTGTTATTAATATCGAAGGGTTGTCATTGTCCGGATGAATAAAGAAACAGAGAATGGATGGAGCCTAAAGGGTGTGAAGCTACAGGATACGAGAGTGAAGGAAGCTCGCGTTGTACAGTAGATGATTCCGATTGCCTCTTCAGGTCGAAGCTCTTCCTGTGACATCCGCGCTAAGCCCAATCAGGGACGCAGAGCCGCAGCCTGGGCATCGTCCACGACAGTCTCGAGAGCATTAATTATTAGGGATTAGACAGGAAAGGGATGAGATGAGACCTGTAGAATAGCAATTCAATTATGATTATGATGTCGCAATCTGCAAAGTAACTTGCTGGCTGTTGGTGTAGCTTCGAAGTATCGATCCCGATCTCCCCCGGAACATAACGCCAAGACCTCAGGCCACTGCGAATATCTTGAACTTCCGCGATAGTTGATAACTTCTCTTCCGCTCCGCCAGCAAATCGCTCAGAGTCAGAAGCTCTTCTGTGACTTATTCCCCAGTTCCCCTGACTGTGTTCCATTCAGCCATAATGCCAGCTGGAATGTAAGTCACGATTCCTTTCTCCATTGCCCCATCTCGCCCGCTCTCTTCCCCTCCGATCGCCGCACTCAGGGTAGAACGAGTTGCGTCTCTATGTACAGAAAACTGACATGATGTTCTCAATTGCAGCTTCAACTCTACCTACTACGGCAAGGACTACCGTGCCGGTGCTGCTCTGCTCCGTGCCCGCCGACCCTATCTCTTCAGAAATACTCTGACTGGAATCGCCCTCTTTTCATTCTGCATCGGAGTTTGTACGTGCTTCCATACCTCTAGCGACCCTCGTCGGAATTTGTTGTGGATATATGGATGGAGGACTATTTCGCTGGATTACTTAGACTAACATCTACGTTCCCAGATTCTTTCACCATCCGAGCCGTCGGACAAGAAGATTTCTCTGATGTCGTCGTCCCCGATGCCCCTGCCGCACCGAAGCAGGAAGCCAAATAAAAATAAAACCCTAAAAGAGACCAACTAGCCCTCTTTTTTTCAGCAAGGGTCCAGTCTACAATGGCATGATCGGTACCTGGGTAGATATCCAAAGAGAAACTCGCTCACTGGGGGAACTACCGAATACTTTCAGCGCATGGTGCAATTGGCGTATGGAGAAAAAATCTATGTACAGTACATTACTTTATGTTATGAAGGGTCCAATATTGCTTTTTGAACTATTCATTCAAATGGGCCCTGACATTAGGGCTCGTTGTGCCAGCCCTCCTCTACTCTCGATGTGCATTCTTCGACCGGGTTTGATGATGTGATCTGGCTCTCGACTGTTTTCTGTATGCCATTCTAGGCGAGTGGCGGACAAGAAGGCCATTGCTAAGAAGGATGCAATGTCTAGGAAAGGCTTGACTCTTAATTAGCTAGTCTTCCTATGAAAGCAGCTGTGGACAGGATCGCAGAACTATATTGGTGCAAATCTCCACAGTCCTGTTCTCTTCTTTGGTTGTATCATTGAATGTGGAAATCCGGCGGCTTTAAGCTGCTTCACCGTATAAGCCTGGGGCCTAAAGCATCTCCTAATTTATATCCTCTCCCCCGGAAATAGGAGTGCATTTTGCCCATTATAACCGGATTCCCTGGGTCTTGTATGGCAGTACCAGTTACTGAGGGTGGTCGAGTCGCTGTTGCTGTCCACTGCAAGCTATAACTGCTGCTGAACCTCGATCTCGAGGATCCCGTCGATATCGATCCGAGATCATCCTGATCAGGATCTGTCTGGACTCCCGCGTCCACGTAACAAGACATCTCCTTTTCACTCGACGGTTGCGGTAAAATAGTTGGCAGGGCCGAATGTCGTGACCTAGTATCAGCCACTTGGGCTTGGTTCTCTCTTTCTGTCTTCTTCTCTAACCAGCTCCAGAAGCTAGTTCCATCGACAGCAATGCTCTGCGGGCGTGCTGATCGGAGGGTATTCCGTCTCGTGATGGTCCTTGTGGGCGGTGACTTCGAACCAATAATCGGAGGAGGCCTTAATTCTCGCTCAGAAGGTAGGCTCGTCATAGAAACTGTATGTGCTCTTCTCAGGTTCTGCCTTGAAGCCACCTGTCTCGTGGACAGCTTGTCCTTCAGGTCAGCCGTATTATCTCGATTCGAGACTTTCCCATTCTTATCCGATGCAAAGTACTCATTTCCATGTCCGAAAACGATCTGAAGTGTATCGAAATCTCGTGTTGACCCGTCCGCAGGGAATAGCCATGTCTGCAACTCGTCTGGTAGACCGTAGCTATCTGCTAACGATTCAGAACAATTTCTCTAATACGACGGACAAATGACACCTAAATGAATACGGTCATATCATACCTTGTCTATATTTCCCATTTTGTATCTTCCAGCAGATATAATATCTCTCGAATGCGCCGAATGCGACGATAACCAGCTCTTTGACGCATTCAGGATCGTTGGGATTATTAGGTATATCTCGAAGTCTGTTCCATACTCGAGTAGATGGCCCCATTGATTCATCAAAACTGAATTATTTGTAAGTATATATAGCTGCAGGGTGAATGCAAAAACCAGACCTGTTGGGATATATTCGCCTTCTTGTGGGCTCGGAAGGGACGCTCGAAGAATGAGCCCTCTGTGCCTTTTGATGCTCTAGCATTTTCCAGGACGGTACAGAATATCTGTGGAGGCCAGCCTCCATCTGATCAATTAGGAATTAAGAAGCATGGTATTGTCAAAGTACTATCGTCTCGGCTGCCCGTTTACCTATGGTTAGTAAAATGGATAGAGGAGGGCGCCGTTGTCCGCCGTTGTCCAAACAGACATCACGCCATGGTTCCGCTTCATTTTCCGTCATTATACTAACTAGTTATAAAATACCCCATATAGGACCCTTCTCGTTCAGAATTAGGGCCAAGAGGGAGCTTGCTAGAGTCTTAAACAGTTAGCCCCTGCATCATGTTCGCATGAGACAAACTGCACGTCGGAAACCCGTTGTGGTTTCACCATACTACTCCCAACGACCCAGACAAAAAAAGTGGCATGAATGGTCTATACTATAGCCAGAAACTGTTTGAGGCCCTTTGTTAATTCTTTGAGCTATTCTCTTACGGGAGGCTGTAGCAAACTCCGCGGGAAGACGATCAGACTATGGATACGATATCTTTCTCTGCTGTCTCACAATACTTCATTATGCAGTTAAAAACAAAGTTGTTAATATTAGGAACATTTTTCTTATTGTAAAGAAGCAGTAATTAAATATTTGACCACCGTCTTTTCCTTGTCCCTGGTATTCCACCGGTGGCGTTTAATTCCGCGTTCGGAGATGCTCTTGCTTTTGCTTTCGGGACAGCCCATGATGAACGATTATCCTTTCCAATCCTCTCCCTAGATGAATTCAGTGTATCAGACATGGTTGCACGGCAGTAGCCATAAGAACGAGGAACGTTCAATGAGGGCGTACTGCACACCTCGATGACATTGTCCGGCCGACTGAGTAATTTGGTCCTTGTTGGAAGTGTTTTTGTCTTCTGTTGTGGTGGTTTTTGTGTACCTATTGAAGTGACAGGTCCGGTGGGAGATGGAACGCTTATTACAGGATCGTTTCTGGCAGACCCAGATATTGGAGACCGTATATGGTTTATCTCTTCGCCATCCCAGCGTACTTGAGGACTCTGACTTGGGTCATTCTTCTCCGTCTCTTCATCCACCGTAGAATAGCGCATATACGCCGGATGGGCTCTCTCTTCCTGAAAGCTAGGTCCAGTCGTCCTCAAGGGACTCAACGCCCCTTTCGTTGGCATGTCGGTATTGCTCTGTACCGTCGTCCTTCCTGCATTTTTGATCGAGCTTGTTGTAGCTCTCTCTATATGCACTGTCGAAGTCTTCTGCTTCTGAATCCTCTTCTCTTTCCTCGTCAATTCGATTTCCAGAACTCTGGTTCCAGGTTTCAATTTCCCTTTCAATCCATTATCATCTCGATCGAAGTATAATACCCATAGTCTATCTTCTTCTTCGACGGCAACAAACCCTTCCCAGCCTTCCAGGGTCACACGGTGATCCTGCCTCGTGCAATCGAAAGGGCCGTGAATGTTGGGCTGGGCTTGTGCTCGGATCCCATATTTCACTTCGTATGTATCTTTATCAACGTATATCCAGTTTAAAATGGGAGGTTCGTCTACTATAGTCGAGACGAGCCCTTCGTACTTTTCGTCCGGATACGGCAGATAGTACCCTGCGAATGGGTGGCCGAGCTGCGTTGTCCGTGGCTGAGATGTGTCTTTCCCTGGGTCAAGTTCGGTTCCGACGTCGATATATAACTAAAACAATACATTGGCTTCCCGGTTTATATGTGTGGTTTAATATTTCCCGAAGACATCACTCTTTCGGGACGAGGGACAATCTCACCTTATTATCTTTCAGGACCACCTGCCTGCTATTTATTTCCCCGCTGCGACTACAGGATTTCACACAAGTAACGACGAGATTACATCGACGGGCACGATGCTCCTCTCTTCTGTCTTTTGATTGGCCCTGGCGAATGGCCTCTGCAGTACCAAGGAGTGCGGGGGCCGTGGTGAGCGCTACCAGCATCGACAATACCATTGTCGTGACCGCTTAGAGAAGCATGTGGCGGCAAGCCTCGCTATCGAACAGGATCACAAACATATCAACTACAGCAGGCTCCAGGATGATCTTCAATCAGTAGACACATTGTTCCCGTTCTGAGAGACAAGGGTGGAATGGGATTGGCAGTCGCCTTTTCTTCCAGGTGTCGATCATACTTAACAGATCATGGAAGATGTTCTTACGTTAGGGCAGGTAAGCTATGTAGCTACGTTCAGACAAGGATAGTTAAAACGCGGCAAAAAAAAAAGGATCAATGTATGCTAACCCACTGAGCGTCTCAACCAAGAAAATTTATCCCTTTCAATCCTATTCTAGAGAGAGCTAAGTATTTCCTTGACTTGAGAAACTCTAACCGGCTTGTGACTGCAAAGACAAAAGCCTCCATGATGCGCCAAGATAGCATGCAACGGCCATTGTGTAGGACATGGATATCCTAAAGTAGCAGTCGACCAGTCTCTTAAAATAAGACAATATAGATATAGAACGGA
>JAPVCB010000014.1:0-145057 GCA_029606185.1 Paecilomyces formosus | reverse complement strand
CAACCCTGGAATGACAACTAGTTAAGCTTCCCCCCCCCCCCCCCCCGGTCGTTCGGAACTATCCCTTTAGCTCCCGGGTGCTCTTCAGGTCGTTAATCCACACAGAAAACAGACGTGCTAAAACTCGGCTTACTCTCCGGATGATGCCTCTCACGATCGTACGACGTTCTTTCGAAAGTGTGGAGTTTCCACAACGCCTCCTGATCGTCTCGGATTCGTCTCGGCTTGACACCTAACGAACAGTATCGGACGCATTCCAGCAATGGACTTTCTTACCAGATTGTGTGGATTTGCATTTTTGCAAAGCGGACAGGTTGCTGCGCTATGCGGATTGCGCCGATATGACTGGTGCCCGCCCACAGATCAGTTCATGGTACTCGGTGAGGGGAACTAAATAAACCAGACCCGTTCCTCCGAGCTAAATATTCGGTATCAAAGTCATTTTATCGTTTTACGATATATTATGCACCTGAACTAGCAGGGTATTAACTGTTCCATGAACGCAATTGCGACATGTCGAAGCGAGCAAGTACACAGTTTAGACAGGAGAGGCTGAGACAAGATAAAGATAGTAGTAGATCAGCAATAATATCGTATGATACGTTTGATAGTATTTACTCCTAGATAGGCATCGGGACTGGGCATATTGAGTATATATAGATACTGAGACGGTCGTAGAAACTTTTTCTTTTCCTTCAATCACCACCATTTAATCTTATCTTCTTTTGTGTATATTCCCTTTGTGAATCTCTGAGCCGGTCTCAGATAAAAGAATTAATATCTCACTGCACTTCAATAATACCCACCAAAAGAACTTATAATAAACCTCCCAGACCACAATGTCAACAACACTGTACGTCCCCAACAAACCAATTCCACCCACTCAAGCCTCTCCATATCATACCACATCAAATACTAAATTCCCAGAAACACTGCCACCAAATCCCCCCTCAACGGCGCCGGCTACTCCTCAGAAAGCGACGACAGCCAAGCCCAGGGTGGTAGAAGAGCAGCTGCGCTCTCTACGCTGCCGCATCCTCCTACTTCAGATAACCTTTCCCAACCTGCCGGTGAGTAGTAGTGCAGCTTCATAGCCCCTCTGGGAGGAGAAAAGCTAGCTGACGTCTTTTCTGCTCTTGTTTGATAATGACAGGAGGTCTCCTTAAAGGTGCCACCGACAAGGAAGGCAACTTAAAAGATGCAGGGCTAATGGTCGGTATTAAGCTCGATTTAGAAGCTGAAGTTCACCTCACTGCACGAGTGCGCGGTGATATCGTCATTGGCTTGTACTAGGTTCCTTTCTTCCTGTGGTATTGGGAATATTGGCTGAAAAGAGCGGGTTTCTTTCTCCATACGAAGACGCGGGTTGAGTCCGATGAATAAAGAGGCTTTGTTGATGACGAAGAGACCGAGGGATATGAGGGATTGGAATTGGAGGAGGATTGAGCATGGTCATGGAGGGAGGCGAAGGTCACAAGTGTATGAAGATGATGGTTTAATCTCTGCTTGTGCAGTGGAGGTAAAATCGGATGTAGATAGATAGCCAGACCTTACCGGTATTTAGGTCTTGAGTGAGATATTCGGAATCGCAAAGCCTTTGGTGATAATTACCTCTTTTGCTATTTATTTTATTGTCGTCTGGGGAGCGTACATGTTGTAATGATCATGATGCTACTGGTTTGAAGGAAATTGCGAGTAGACAATTCTTTTTCTAGCCTGCAACAACCGCAAGATGACGGATGGTGCACTGTACGGCAAGATGCTGCTACTGTAGAGTACCCGGCTGTACTATATCTCACAAAGTGGGAGGTAGGAAAAGGAAAATGAACCAGACGCCCAAAGACAAGGCTATCAGCAGGGAAAGAGACACAAAGAGAAAAGAATAAGACCCCTGGTATTACCCAAACAATTCACAATGATCAATCAGACACCGAGACATGCATCTTGATACCATGCCATGCTCTAAACCGGCCAGAATAGATTTTGCCGGATTTCGAAAGATAAAAAGTCGAACCCCATTGATTCATGGGGTATTGAACCGCCCCAAATCCCAATGAAAACATCCAAAAGAGATCTTCCACAACCACATACAAGAACCTGCAACCGGAGAAAAAAAAAGGCGAAAGGACGTGCCAGAAGGGAGAAATGATCTACATGGTTCGACCGTCTGAATCATAGATACTGAGAAAAACCCCGCAGAACTCCGGATACGACCCACATACATACTGAGCTATTTATGGTCATCGCGCTGTCATTCGACTTGAGCCTGCACTAGCCGTGATGCCTGTCGACTGATGCATGGCATTGATGTTTTTGGACGCAAGCGGAGGTGAGCTCTCTCCTTTCGAGGGCGTGTTAAACAAACCAAGCCGCGCCGAGGGGGGTGAGTAACCGACATTCCGTGGTCCAGAATCCGGGGCATTGGCATGAGGGTGCGGTTTTCGTACGTCCAATGGCGAAGAACTTAGTGATCTGAAGCCAGAATTTCTGTCCAGAGTGTCATAATCGGGATTACTGAAGTGGCCCTGCGGTCGCGGTTCCTGCTCTGTTCCATACGGTGTATTCGCCGCGGAGGAGTTATGGTCGGCAATAGTTGATGCTGATCCATTGGGTGCATGGATATCCACTACACGCTTTTGACCAGCCGGGGTTGTATAGGAGGGCATATGAGCCTGCTCGGATGCCTTGCTCTGCTGTTTCTGCTGCGACGGCTGCTGATGAACCGGGTGCTGCGGATTCGCCCAGGGCGTTTGTTCCAGAAAAGCCTCCTCAGCGGCAGTGCGGGGGATGGAAGACGGCATCGCCGACATTAGTCCCCGCGGGAATCCTGACTGATGGACCTGAGAGCTTCTAGTCTCGGTCGAGATCTAAGAGACTCGGGTTAGCACCTTTTGGCCTTCGAATGCTCCAGTCGAGTCACTTACCCCCATCTTCTCAAAGTCCTCCTCGATCTCCGATGGACGCGCCGCGGCCAATGACGGCGCAGCAGGAAAGCCAACATATTTGGCAACTCCAGAGAGAACAGAAACCTCTTGGTTATACGCAGTTTGTTGGGCAATCTGCTGTGACCGGCGGGTTGGAAAGGGGATGTAATGATGTGCAGTGACATCCTCAGTCTTGAAGCGGTCATGCTGAATGGCATAGAACTGCTTGCTGACAACGCTAGAATGCCTCTCACGTACGTCCCTGACACGCTGGAAAAATGTACTATGTGTCTGTGCCCGCTCTGCCAAGCTCTTGTTCAACAGCGACTTGAGCCTGTACTGGAACAGGGTGCTCTCGTATTTGATCTTTGCATCGCGATAACGCCTTACACCTTCGAGTTGGCGCAGGAACTCAGGATGGGTAGGATTTGGTCCGGTCAGCTGTTCCAGCTCGTGATTGAGTTTCGCGATCCTCTCGTCATATATTCTGTATATTATTAGCACAGGATCATGAGTAATGATGATGGTGCGGTTTTCATACCGATCGCGGAGCGTCGCGAACTCCTTCTCCAGAACCACCAGAGAATCCATAGCGGACATCTTCTTTGCAGCTGTGCGAATGTCAGTCACAATCGGATCGTTCACAGCGCGCTCCAGAACTTACACTCTTCCTCTGCCTTTGCGACAGCTTCTGCATCTTCCGGTTCTTCGACACCTTCAGCTCCTTCTTCCTCATCTGGAACCTGGTCATCGGCAAGACCCTCAGCACCAGCTTCCACGGCCCCTCCAATCTCTGTGTCTTCATCCGCATCTTTAGCCTTTCTCCCCTTCCGTTTGCCCCTTTTGCCCTTCTTGCCTCTCGTGGGTGCCACGGGCACCTCGAGCTCTGGAGCCTCCTCCGCAAGAGGAGTGCCCTCATTAGACATCTCATTGACTTTGGATGTCTCTTCCGTAGGCTCTGGTGACAGGGGAGTCCCTTCGAGGGTCACTTCGGCCGCGTCGCTCTTCAGAGAGCTTTTCCGCTTTCGAAGAGGCTCTTGTTCACCCTGGTCCGTGCCGGTATCGTCTCCAGACTCGAAACGTTTACGTTTCTTGCCAGTAGACTCCGATAGATGTGAACTTTCCAGAGCAGATACCTGCTCCGTCTGTCCGGAAAGACCGTTACTCCGGGAAGAACGCCTGATTTTGCTAGGCGAGTCTTCAGCCGTATGCCCATCGTCATCCACGTCATCGTATGTAGTAGATTGTGCCAGTTTGCTGGGACTGTTCCCCAGTCCACTTGCACTCACGACGATATCGCGTCGCAGGCGGATATTGTTCGGAGAATCCTCTATCCGCTCCGTTTCGGCCTCCGAGTCGACCTCGCCAGGGCCTTTTCCCGGCTTGGAGGGTTCCTCATCTGAAGGCTCCTGGTCAGAGACATAGTCAATGTCACTCAGACTGCTCGAGCGGCCGTCATCAATAAGAACATCGTCTGGGATGAGGTTGTCGTCGCCATTGGCGACCGGGGCGGAGGCCCCCGCAGAGCCCCCAGCGGGGGCGGTCTCTCTGCTCTCCGCAACCTCCATATGTGTGTTCTATGTATATGGGAGACGTAGAAGAAATGAATTAAGCTAGGTTGGAGAAAGAATGGTTTAGTAGGATGGTCTGCGCAGAGCGTGGCCTTGGGTGCCAGCAGGAGAGGAGGGAGGGTAGGAATCGAAAAATTTCGTCGGACGTAATTGAGTGTCTATCATGAAGGCTATGTCAATTAGCGATGTCGATCCAAGAAGAAAGACATGATAACAAGGCTGATGGATGGATGGAAGAGCTCGAATTTCTCGTGGCCGGTGCGGAGATTGACTACCCGGAAGACCGCTTGCAACCGCGAGGATGAAGCCCCGGTGGTCGATCACAAGAGAGCAGAGAAATCTCAACTCGACTCGTGTGACCGACAGCAGCAGGTCGATAAGGCAATGAAGCTCCCCGGATATTCAGTGCAGCGTCCAGAGGGCCCAAGAGACGTACCGTGCAGCAATGCGCCAGCAGCAACGGCGGTCCTAGCACGGCAGCTCGCGACGAGCACGACGCTGAGAGAGGACCACACAAATCCTGCCACCACCAGTATATATGATCGAGGCCAGGCCTGGACGGTCTTCGACCGCTTCGGAGACTGGCCCGCTGTCCACCGCCGGACAGCACGAGTTCTTGCGCGGACGACTGAGGGGGATCAGGAAGCGGGCAAGACGACAGCGTAGGGCGGCAGGTGAGCAGACTGCATCAGCAGGAGAGAGGCGCTCGCGAAAACGGGAGACGATAGCAGCGTAGGAGGAGGACCGGTAGGGACGATCAAGCAAGAAAACAACCGCGAGGCCCAGCGACGATGAGCGTATGTATCTCTGGCGGAAAAGAGGAGTTGCAGGTGACGGGTTCCTGGGCGGTGCGCAGAGAGACGGGGAACATCCACTTGCAGCGCAGCAACGCAGAGCAGAGCAGACCGTGCTTGGGCGACTTGCCTTGACCAGCCAAAGCCGACCGTGACCGTCGGCTTTTCTGCCGCCGCCGCCTCGCTTCATTGGCCCGTGGGAGCGCGTCCTCGCCTCACCGCCCTCGCTCTTCGGACTGCGTCTAGTCCTCTTTCGGAAGTCCCGTGATGTAAAGTCACGTGAAACCATCGCCGCTCGGCGCAACTGCCTCCGTGCGCTAAGCCTCTTTCGGCACGGCCGCTGATCGGCCTCTGACGTCGTTCCTCCCATGACAGACCCGCGTGAAGAGACACAGATAGAGAGAGACGAGGGGCAATGCGCTGATCAGTAGGGATGTTGCATCCTATATGTAGTAGAGAAGTTGCTGTTCGCTTCTTTTGACGGGTTCAGCCGGATGGGATGCAGATCTCTCGTGGTAAGATCGAGGTGGGTGATCAAAGGGTGGTGTCTGCAGAGAAATATATTCGATCAGACAGACAGCTTTGTTCTCAGCAAAATCCAGGGGGCTGGTCGTGGAGGAACAGCATGTAACACATAAAGAATAATACATGCAACAATTTATGATAGAAGATAGATAAGATTATCATCCCTTAGACCACTGTTCTACAAATTGTGTAGTAATCCCACCAATTTACTCCTGTCCGGCTCAATGCTTATGCATTTATATCCAACTGAGTCGGCTGGCTAAATAGTAGGACTGTCAATTGAATATTCAGAATCCCGCAGACTCCAACTTCCATCTGACTACACTCATCAAGCTATAACAAGCGTTGTAACTACTGTGTAAACTGTTTCTTTTCAAAAGATCCCGCACCATCGCCTATCAGCTACATCACGTGATGATAAACAAATTTCCGCAGGCCAAGACCGTCGATGGCGCTTACCGCCGCGAAAAAAAGTTGGACGCAGACGACGAAAAGGGAAATTGTCCTCGCATTCTCCCACCCACGCAACAGTCCTCTTTTCTCCTAATTATCCCAGGAGAGAATTCTTCCAGATAGAGAACGGCACATAATGGGCAGCAAATCCAAGGTTCGGTCCCAGGAGGCCGGAAAGGGAGCCCAAAAAGATGCTGCTGCAAACGCAGACAAGCCGGCCTTTCTGACAGGCGGTGCATCCATTGACCCTAATCTCGCGTCGCTTTTTGAATCCAGTGTAAGTTTTCTTGATAGTCATTGTCGCTCCTACCTGTGGTTCCATCCCCAATGATGCGACTGGGTAGTAGCCACTGAGAACGCCGAACTAATTTATCCGTTTTTATAATCTAGGCCGGCCCTGTCAAGATCCCTTCAGTGAAGTCTACAAGAGATGTGGCAGTAATGTCGGGTGCCAAGAATGCCAATGGGGCTGAAGAGCAAGACGACGAAGAACTGAGCTCGCTGGACGAGGAATCGGCCCAGTCAGGCGACGAAGATGAAGAGATGGAAGATAATGAGGATGAGAGTGCAGACAACGATAACTCTGCCACACACGACATTGATACCTCGACTACCAGCAGGAAGAGAAAGAGAAAAGCAGAGGATAACCTGGAAGAGTCTTATATGCGCCGGATAGCCCAAGAGGAAGCGAAGGAAGAGGCAAAGCGGCGGTCTGAAAAAGCTAAGCGGGTTAAGGTTGACAAGGACGGTGAAGATGACTCTTCTGACGTCGGAGAGGGCGAGTCTTCGGAGGAGGAGGATGGGAGCGCTCCACCAAAACATGAGACCGTCACGGGAGATGCAGAGGCCGCTGTCATCGACAAGTCTAACCGCACTGTCTTCCTTGGCAATGTGTCGACAAAGGCCATCAAATCGAAGTCTGCTAAGAAGACTCTTCTCACGCATCTAGCCTCGTTTCTTTCCACGCTACCGGAAGCCGATGTCCCTCACAAAGTCGAGTCTCTCAGATTCCGTTCGACTCCATTCACGTCAGGAGGCGGCGTCCCAAAGCGTGCTGCATATGCCAAGAAAGAAATTATGGATGAGACGACGCCGAGTACTAACGCCTATGTCGTCTACACCACTGCCCAGGCAGCGAGGAAAGCCCCTGCTGCGCTCAATGGAACTGTCGTTCTAGACCGTCATTTGCGTGTCGATAGCGTGGCTCATCCTGCACCAGTCGATAATAAGCGCTGTGTGTTTGTCGGCAATCTGGATTTCATTGACCAGGAGCCGGAGGATGACGAGGAGGAGGAGGAGGAGGAGAAAAAGAAGAAGAAGAAGCCGGCTGTCCCCGCTGATGTGGAAGAGGGACTTTGGCGCACATTTAATGCGGAGACCAAGGGTGTCACCCAAGGATCAAAACGGGGCAACGTCGAGTCTGTCCGTGTGGTCCGCGATCGTGCCACACGAGTTGGGAAGGGCTTCGCATACGTTCAGTTCTATGATCCCAATTGCGTGGAAGCAGCACTTCTTCTGGACGGGAAGAAATTTCCACCATTGCTTCCGCGAAAGCTGCGGGTCACTCGTGCCAGGAAAGTGCAAAAACGGCGAGAGGGCACAGGTGCAAATGCCAGAGAGCTTGGAGTTGGTGCTGCACGCTCCTCTCTCCAGGGACGCGCTACTAAGCTGTTGGGGAGGGCCGGTGCTGCCAAGTTAAAGGAGGCTGGCTCACATCCTAAGTCGAAAACGGCGGAACCATTCATCTTCGAGGGATACCGCGCCAGCGAGGGATCTAGAGGAGCTGAAGGCGCCCCGAGACTGAAGGTCAAGACCAAGAGTCGGGGTGCATCTAAGGGCAAGCCGAAGACGAGGAGTAGTCGTCGTGCCGCTGCCTACAAAGCTGCGGGTGGCAGAAAGGGTGCGCAGGAGAGAAAGCCATAAAGGGAGAAAGACTTTTTTTGAGATACAATCAATTTTCGTGTTGTATGCTGTAAGGACGATGGAGAAAAAGCGCGTATATTGCATATTTTTATTTTTATGTACAGATCTAACAATGGAGTGATGAGGGTTCTTCAGTCATAGTAGCATCCTAAGTTAATCAGCAAAGATCCAAGAACGATTCGCACTAGCCACCATGTTTATAAGGCTGTGTACAGGGTAACACGAGCATGATTGTGAGAGATAAGATCGTCAAAGCTTATCCTTGACGTCACCAAGCTGATTCGTTCGTAAAAGTTAACCGCTCAACAGGTCTTGTCCTGATAATCCAGTCTCAACAGACATTATTGAAAAGCAACAAGTCATTGGTTTCAGAACAGTGTTTGACTCTTCGAATACACCCGACGGGACTGTCCGAGTCATTTCCGTTCGTTGGCAGAAGCACCTGTTTGTCCCGCCACGGTCGATCTCCACAGCCCCTCAAGTTCCATATGGTACGGTACTTAAGTACCTACGACAGACAGACAAATCTGGCATAATCATTGCTCCCAGAGGTTGAATTCGCATATTGAAATGTCCACACTTCTATCTTGGAATTTCTTTCAGAGAGTTTAACAGCGGCCACTGCTGCAGCGGCGCTGGCGATCAACTATCTGCGGTTTTGACCGCTGCCTAGACTGGCTAAACAAACTGGCCCACACGACATACGACCTGATACCAAGAGATTTCTTGATTATTTCTTTATTCGTACTTTGGTATTTAATCCAACAAAACAAAAAGAAGACTCAGTTTCAACATGCGTCGTTTTCTACGCGGTGGTTTCCCTCGCTTCCCGCCTCAGCAGGCCGAACCGCCCGAAGAGCAAGAGGCCAAGCCAGAGCCAGAAGTCTTCTACCCCAGTCTCCGCGATGTGATAGAAGTGCGAGGGATTCTACGACTAGGTCTAGTACCTGAGGGACTGCCTACTGAGATGGTCGATCTGATCATTGATACCGCCGAGTACTGGCCGTCTGTCGAGGCGAAACTGCCAGGACCAACTACCGTGTCTAAAGATGGAGATAGAGAGCTTGTCAGGACGCCTCCTTTATGCTTAGAGGTTAGTATATTTATCTCGTTTGTGGTTATGTCTGGGTGTTTGCTGTTGTCTTTTCTTTCGACTCGCGTCGAGTTGTTTCTGCTGAATACAGTGGCCTGGTTTGAATTCAGCTCCTCACAAGTCCATGCCTCAGATTATCATGTCCAATCTAGTCAATGAAACCGTCCAAAGAATGCATGGGCTCTAATAATTCTACAGAAACCGGGAGACTCAACAGCCCCAAGAACACTCCCACACCGAGGACAGCATCCATGCCGCAAGATCATCTTCGACATCTGGTCCCGCGACCAAGGTTTCGGCGGCGGTGCACGCAACCAGAATTCCAAGTACGACGGATCGTATTCTTGGTTCGATGTTTTCATCGTCCCCGCAGACCATGGAGATGCAGAGTCGCCAGAAGAGCAACGCTTCGAAGCTCGCATCAAACCGGGCGAGCCGTATTTCATCCCCACTCCGAATAGACTACAGTCCAACGTCGTTGCCGGCAAGGAGCTCGTGCACCATCATATCGTATGGCATCATGAGGATTCAATCAAGGCGGACTCGCATGAGGCATGGGAGATAGAGCTCGCTCAGGGACGAGGCCGCGCTACCCTTGACGGCAGCGCGGTGAGGGTGATGAAAATCGGCGATTCGGTCTCCGTGTGGGCTAGAGCACGGTTTGGCGGCTGGCTGAATCGTGTGGAGAGGCTTTCTGTGAGGGTTTTCTGGTCGTTGTAGATGCTCTGATAGAAGTTGGGGCTCCTTTGAATACTTAGAGGCGTACTTGCGTTGTTCATTACTGCTACATATGAGGAACGGTCCTGCGTATTTGACAAGTCACAAATATAATTCATTTTGAGAATAAAAGGAACCTGCATGATGCAAACTGCCTGTATATTAATAGATTAAACATGAGCGAAGAGAATGAATGTCCGGATCAACGATTGTCTACTTGAACCATTGGAACGACAGCGAAGGCGCAAGAGTTAATTATCACGGATGTATGCTGGTTATCCTGGGTTGAATACTAGAAGCAAACTCTGGCTGGGTATACTGGTCTACTGTTTGTGATGAGTTTATCGAGGAACCTACGTCTGGATCAGTCTGAGAGCATGATCGCGGGAGGTTCGTCTAGCTAGACGGTTTCAAGAACTATGGCAGTTGTTATTATGAGATGTCCCCTTGCCAGAACAGGCCGGGATAGCAATGAGATCCACAGACCGAAGGGCCGTCCAGTGAGGAAGAGAGAGATCGATCTCGCGACGGCTGCAGAATCCGGGGTAGGATGGAGTAGATCGAGAGATCACGGCGTGCTATTGGACTGCTCGTCGATAGCACGGTGCTATAATGCGGGGCCCAGATGTCAGATACAATGTCTTATTTTCACGTCCCTGGAGAGCCAACAGTCACAGACAGTGTAGAAATGGGTTCCCTAGCTCTGTTATGGCCTGTGGCTGGTAATAAGATAGATAATAGACCAGAACAGAGCTGTTCTGCTGCGTTGTATACAATTTGCCTCTTTCACAGGACGAGGGTTTCCTAATCGGGAAGCACAGGCATTGCTCATCCCGTCGAGAAATCACGCAATCGTCCTGCCGGCGCTAGTAACGCATGGACCACCATCAAATTCGCAGCGATATAAAGAAGAGCATGTCCACAACGACCAAATTGATCCTCCAAAGGCCATTCTGATGGCTCAGACCGGTCATGTTCGTGTCTGGCGTGCTCTCTGAACTAACTGATCCCCAGGATGGACTGGGTTTGCTCGTCTGCTCGCCGCGCTGGCGAGCGCACGGCGGCCTCCAGCAGCAGCAAAGCTTGAAAGGATGAGCCGACGGCAAGCGAATCCGCCTGCAACCGTGTACGCCCGGGGTGGGGCCAGCGTCGTTGCTCACTTACGCAGTCATCAGCAACAGCGTTCGATGCTCAGGGCGACCGGGAGAGGGGGACCGTGAGGAGAAGCCCTGGTGTTTGTCGTGATTTGGCCCCCCGCTGCGGTGACCTTTTCCACCCAGATAGCGAGACACCCCCAAAACAGCGGTGTCCGTGGTTTTCTCCCCCTTTCTATCAACAAAACCCGAGGTTTTGACCAGAGAAAACGGCCGATTCATCGAATTTCGAGCTTTTTGGATGCCCTGAGGGTTCTTGCATTGTTATTTTCGTCGTTTTAGCCATCTTTTTGGTTCCTATCGGGCAGAATGGGTAGCCCTCAGAGATATGCTGCCGTGGTGGTGGGAGCCGGTCCAGCAGGTCTCGCGGTTATCGGTAATCTCCTGGAGAGACAGATTGGCGGCAAGATTGCCTGGATCGATCCCAGTTTCCAGGCAGGACGCATCAATAAGAAATATCGGGAGGTTCCCAGGTATGATTTGCTTATCTACGGTGATACCTGTTGTTCTCGCTGCTCGGCCGTACGGGGGAGGCCAGATGAGGTTCTACAGGAGAAGCAGAGGACTGCCACAACACGCACGAGACTAACCAGCCCCCAGCAACACCAAGGTTTCTCTGTTCCAGGCATATGCCAAAGCTGTGCAGCCTTTCCGCAATGTGATCGATGCAACTCCCAAGCCTAATGCCTTCACGACGATGACGAAACTGGATCCAGACCAGGGGTGTAGCCTGCATTACGCAGCTGACCTGTGTAAAATGCTCACAGAAGGCATTACGAAACGTGATGATGTCTATGCCTGCTGTGGGGTGGTCACCAAGGCAGATCTGGCGGAGAATGTTAGTGTCGTAGTGCTTGAAGACAGTTCTCTGATCGTTGAACTAACTGGATATAGCAGTCTCAGTGGACCGTCTATATCAAGAGCTACGAGACTCTATCGGAGGTCCAGGTAATGGCTCCGCGTCTCGTCCTCTGCACTGGTTCTTCGCCCACATTTATCCCTATCCCTGTGCCTGGGCTCTCGATCCAGAAGCTGGATCTCGACGTGGTTCTGAAGCCCAGTGAACTGTTTGAAGCTCTGCCCGCGGATTCTCCGCGAACGGTAGCTGTAATTGGTGCTTCTCACAGTGCCATTCTGGCACTTATGAATCTAGTTAACCTGGCTCGCTCATCTCATCCGAAGCTGCGGATCAAGTGGTTCACCCGGCATGCGCTGCGGTATGCCGAGTACAAGGACGGCTGGATCCTCCGAGACAACACGGGTCTTAAGGGTCTCGCAGCGACTTGGGCGAGAGAACAGCTGGAGGATAAGCGACTGCCTCAGTCGGAGGCCGGCCGCTTCATTGAGAAGGTCGATTGCAGCGGTGGCAAGGAGACCGCAGAGTTCCAAGCCCAGCTCCCATCTTGCACGCACATTGTGCAGGCGGTGGGCTTTACGCGCGACCCTCTGCCCACGTTGTCGCGCGATGGACAGCCGCTGGAGCCACAGTTCGACCATCACACTGGCGGTTTCTCTGACCAGGACGGTCAGGTCATCAAGGGACTGCATGGCGCTGGGATCGCCTTCCCAGAGCGTGTGGTTGATCCGTACAAGAACGTGGAGCTGAATGTGGGCTTGTGGAAGTTTATGAATTTTTTGAAGCGGGTGTGTCCGAGCTGGATTTCCGCGTAGACGATGACTTTGTTTCTCTGTTGGCGTCTGGTACCTCTATCCTGGGTTTGATTTCGAGTAGACGACGATTAATTAGCTAAATAGCTTTGCTATGGAAGACGGTCTATCTGGTCTGGGACCATGAGACTGTCGAATCTATCATTAGTTGTTTCATGGATGGCATTCTTTCTAAGTAAACTTGTCGAACATCTTCCACTAGAGATATCTAGATATGAGACTGACGGTAATCGTGGAGGCAATGACTGGTGGCCGCCGCTGATGAACGTCCGAAGCCAAGACGTACTGCAGCTGTCAGTCCTCACTACGGAGTACGGGCGACAACGAAGCATAATGTTATCTGATATGCATAAGATTTATGCTCTCAGACAGTCAGTGGAATCACGATAACCCGACAATTGGAAAACTGCCAGTAATAATAGAACGTTCAATTGTACCATAGGTCAACGATGACTGCACGAGAATGCTGCCCGACTGAACTCTTAGATACGCTTTTGCCTCGCTTCTTTCAGCAGCTGTGATGAGGTCATCATCATTATCATCACTATCCTCATCTTCATCTCAAATAGACAGAATAATAATAATGGATAGATCAGACTATCACATGCTGGCCCAGAGAACGGCCACGTGCCTTGGGAGCGGCAGATCATGTGAACAGACCGGATGAGATCATGTCATGCACTCGGGACGTGCGGCGCTAGACCCGAAATGGCAGTCACGGGGGTTGTCCGATCGCTTTGACCGTGTGATATTCTACGGATCTTCTTAGTTTTGTAGTTTATTGTTATCAATCTGAGATCACTGTAGAGGGTAGAGTGTGAGCACTAGAAGAAAGAGAAAGAATAGATTATCTACGGGAAACGAGTCAAACAAAACAACGGGCCAGGCTATCACCAACTAGTAGTCTCTCTCTCTCTCTCTCTGTGGATGTGTATGTGTTCTCGTCTGATCCGAGGTTCGGCCTCGGGACCGGGAAGTCATCGTGGGAGATGGCCAGACGGTTAAGAATTCATCAATGATCACGCCAAAGGATTCTTTCTGCCAGCCACGATGGCGAGTTTCTTGGCTCCTCTTCTCCGCAACCCCATGTCCAGCTAATAATGACCCCACGGAGAAACAGAAGAGGGAGAGAATGGACTGTGTATTATCAGAGGAAACGCCGGTGTCGGGAGTTCGGGGCATCGCGGGGATGCCCAGGGCCGGGATAGAGTCGATAGCCGGCCTGACTCGGCCGAGCCGTCTAAGAATACCGGAACTGCTTCTCGACTCGGCTTGTCGTGAAGATGGATGAAACTAGACTAGACCCTTACTCCGTAGAGAAGATACAAACGCTGAAACGACCGGCAAGCCCTCCGCCTGGGCCGAGGTACTTTCCGCTTGGGGCAACGTCGCCTGCGCATTTCCGCCTCGGTCCTTTTGCTGACGTTACGGACTACTCCCCCGGACGAACGCTGCCAAAGAAGAATAATAATTGGAACCGCCCGTCCTTTTCTCTGGTAGAGAATACCTTCTGTTCGATTACTGCTGGGGATGCAAGAGGATCTCTGTTGGATGCATCTGACTCTTTCCATCCGTTGATTTCCTATTTTCATCTCGTACGGATCATCACCACCGTTGCGATATTCCTCTCTTCATTCTACTAACGGCATCACCGTCGTCGTCCTCTCTAAATCATCTTCACAGCCATCGCCATGGCCCCTCCGCCCCCGTCCTGGGTCCAGGCCCTGAAGCCTGCTGGCCCTCAGGGCTCAGAACTGCTGCAGAAGGAACGCGCGCAGTCGAATGTCCCCGTCGATAAGCTGGCTGAGCTGATCCACAGCAAGCCCGTTCTCGAGCGCCAACAGAAGATCGTCTCGCTGTTCAAGTCGGATCCCGTCTTCGATAAGAAGCAGAACTACTCGATGGGACGCGTCGAGCGCATCCAGCGTGCCCTCGCCAAGGGCAAGCGTCTGCAGCAGCTGGCTGTACAGAACAAGTGGTCCGCTGAGGAATACTATGCGGCTTCCGACCTCATCGGAGAGCCCACCCCCTATGCCCTCCATGCGACCATGTTCCTGGTACGGAATGTCCCTTCTACTCGGTATCATGAACAATAACAAAATTAACGCGAATTTACCTAGGTCACCCTTCGAGAGCAGGGAACGCCAGAGCAGCACAAGCTCTTCCTGCAGCGGGCAGAGAAGTACGAGATCGTCGGATGCTACGCGCAGACGGAACTGGGCCACGGTTCGAACGTCCGTGGTCTCGAAACGACTGCGACCTGGTCCCCCGAGGACAAGACCTTCATCATCAACTCTCCCAGCTTGACGGCCTCCAAGTGGTGGATTGGTTCTCTGGGCAGGACGGCCAACCACGCGGTCGTGATGGCTCAGTTGATCATTGACGGCAAGCCCTACGGACCGCATCCTTTTGTCGTCCAGATTCGAGACATGGAGACACACCAGCCGCTGGAGAATGTCTACGTGGGCGACATTGGTCCCAAGTTTGGATATAAGTGAGTTCTCCAATCCCCAATAATGAGGAGGTAGAGAAGGCTTGCTAACCAGCCATCAGCACCATGGACAACGGCTTCCTGCTGTTCAACAACTACAAGATCCCCCATGTCAACATGCTGGCTCGATTCGCCAAAGTCGATCCCGCCACCAACAAGTACTTGCGTCCTGCCAACCCGACGCTGATCTACGGTACCATGACCTGGGTGCGATCCAGCATCGTCCTCCAGGCCGGCAGCGTCCTGGCCAAGGGTGTGACCATCGCGACCCGGTATTGCGCCGTCCGACGACAGTTCTCCGACCAGGATGCCCCCAAGAATGCGGGCGAAACTCAGGTGCTCAATTACAAGATGGTCCAGGTCCGTCTGTTGCCGCTGCTCGCAGCGACTTATGCCTTGCATTTCACCGGGCGTGGAATGATGGTTCTGTATGAGAAGAACCAGGCGCGCATGAAGGCTCCGGCATCCGCCGACCAGGAGAAGCGAGGACCGGGCCCTGAGGCCCTGCGCGCTGGCGCTGACCTGCTCGCCGATCTCCATGCTACATCCTGTGGTCTCAAGGCGCTGGCAAGTACTACGGCCGGTGAAGGTCTCGAGGTCTGCCGACGAGCCTGTGGTGGTCACGGATACAGCAGCTACAGCGGTATCGGTTCGTGGTACGCTGACTACCTGCCCACCCTCACGTGGGAGGGCGATAACTATATGTTGACCCAACAGGTCGCACGATACGTAAGTCAATACGGACGATAAGAACTTGTCTGGGAACAATGACTGATAATTACATGCAGCTTCTGAAATCCGCCCGCGCTGTGCTTGCGGGCAAGGCCGGCGACAACGACACCAGCCGCATCCTGCAGTCGTTCCTTGACCGCCGGGAGAAGGGTGCTTCATTCGACGTCCTCGAGGTGGACGAGGACATCGTCGCCGCGTTCGCCTGGCGTACGGCGTACCTCACGTTCGAGGCTCTCAAGCAGCGTGACGTGGAGAAGCGTTCGTGGAACAGCCTGCTGGTGGACTTCTACCGTCTGTCCACTGCCCACTCGCAGTACCTCGTGGTGAAGAACTTCTACGATGCTGTCTCGTCGCCCGACACGGCTGCCAAGGTCGACCCCCAGACCATCACTCTCCTTCATAAGCTGTTCCGTCTGTATGCTCTGCACACGCTCGAGCAGCAGGCCGCCGACTTCTTCACCTCGGGCGCTGTCACCACGCGCCAGATCACGCTCACCCGGAACAAGGCGGTGATGAAGCTGCTGGACGAGATCCGACCGCACGCCGTCAGCCTTGTGGACGCGTGGAAGTTCCCCGACTGGGTGCTGGACAGCAGTCTGGGACGCGAAGACGGCGATGTCTACCGCGATCTCTTCCATCGGGCCAGTCAGGAGAACCCGGTCAACGACCTGATATTCGACCCATACCCGTGGAACCAGAACGTGTTGAAGAACGGCGCAGCGCGCAGCAAGTTGTGATTTAGTGATATATTCTTTCAATCATCTGCATCACATTTCGAGGCGATTCCTTTCCTTTGTTTTTTATTCCCTTGGTCGTTGATTTTTCGGCTATTTTCATTGCCCATTTATTTCGGAACTATTCTCGGACATGGATTGGATCCAAGCTAGACTATAGAGAGGGGAGCTGTACGAGAAGATACGTGGAGTTTAAAACGAAGCAACCAATCTGATCAACAATGGTTAGTCTGAACATGCATAAACCGTATATAAGCAGCAGCCCAACAGAAATGGGTATGAATAGCCATAGCGGTTAATTAGCAAGACCATCGCTTAAACCATACTAATACTCTTAACTCCTATGTGCCACTTCCCCATGTGCCACTCCACCTATATTGCTATCTTGTCTCATAATACTCCACATCTTCTTCCTTCTCTATTTGCATTGTGCTCTCAATGATAGCATCTATGAGTTGTACCAAGAGCACGGTACTAATATCATCGTTATCGTCTTCCATAGTCATCATCAGTACTCTCAAAGGTCGTGTCGTGTCGTGTCCTCGAGAAGAGATGGCGGTAATTCACAATCTGAAATAATTCTTTCTTGTAAGAGAAATAAGCCTCGAATGTCGGAGGTATGGTCCGGGTTTGTTCCTTGGTCCCGGAATGTAAACGAGGTTTAGGCTCAATTCGCGTAGCTTGACGACCCACTACGCATATACTACGCCTTCGTGGTTGTCACTCTGGATGAACCTCAGTAAAGGCTCGTGATCAGCGCGCCACACCGCAGGTAGGTGTGGGTTCTGCAACATGTAGGCATACTTGCTGCTGAACTTGACCCATTATGCAAAGCTGCCTCGAGCTTTTTATTCAGTGTGAGGCCTAGAAATCGATAGTCTAAAGAAAAATAAATAAATAAATAAATAAAAATTATAAAGGAGGAAGAAGAGATACCATTGCGCGGGTCAGATCGGATAAATTTGTCTATACTGAAGATATACATGTGATGTGTCGTCCCCTGTTGGGTATTTAGGCACGGCCTTTGCTAACTTTGCTTCCATCCAACCTAATACATGACAATATAGTATAGTATTCTTCTCTCGAGGCACTGTAATATTTAACGATGTCTTCCTTAAATGTGCTCTGGTCGAATTTGAATTTTCTTTGCTTCGACAATGCTCCCAGTACTTATGCGTGGTATAATGGTATTTGCAAGCACGCTCGAAGAATGAGCCATTGGGGAAGAAGGGGAGCTGGATGAGAAGATACGCGGGGTTTAAATACGAAATGACCGATCTGATTAATAGTGAATAGTCTGGACATCGTAAACGTAATCCGTATATGAACTAGCAATTCAACGGACGTGTGTGATGAATAGTCATATCACTTAAACAAATCACTGATTCCGTCCACTGATTACGGTCTACTCTACCTACGGTAGTGATTCAACAAATACTTACAGAGTCGAGTTTACATATTCAAGCGCAGAGTAGAGAGCCTCCAGGTATTTCTGTGCTTGATTGCGTAGTACCGCAACAACAACAACAGTTTCAAGAACAGTAATACTCGGTTGTGCTTTTTTTATCCGATCATATTCTTCTCTAGTTCATAATGAACTAGTTGTCTAACATGTATCCTTGCTTTCATTTTATGTCTTTTTTTTTTGTGGTTAATTAGCCAACCGGAACTCCCTTCGTACCATAACAGGGTGATTCGTGCTTATCTATCTTCGGATTTCTGATATCGATAAGCAGGACGCACGACCAGTTAAGTTGACCAACTACTGCAGGAACGGGCGGAGAAGCAAACCGGCCCGTGGTCGAATCACTGCCGTTGTGCGTTTTATGCATGTGCTCGACTCCACTACCATACATACATACTCTTGGTGTGGCATGGCTTGGTCACGTAGGTAGGGACGTATGTCTTTACTTCTCCTTCTGGTTACTCTATTAAGTAGTGAGATGATGCAGTATGGTGCTTCCTGTTTGGGTTCTTGGGATGTGGGGTTGTCATCTTGAGGTCTCGCGGGGAAGGTTCCGAATGTATGGTACGCATAATATAGTATGAACAATGATAATGCGAAGTGTGAGTGCCGTCGCTCATGTACCTTGTAATATGCATTACACGTGCGAAATCCGTAAGGTATGAAGATATAATACAAGAAGATTATTGGGTACATGCACATTGTACTGCCATGCTGTTGCTTGAACGGGTTGCAAAATAAAAGAAAAGAATCAACCGGAATAAAATAGAGCTGAAGTGAATTAGACGAAGCTTCACACGCGCTCAGCTCATAGAGTGGTCCTCATGTCTCATCCCGATCGGTTAGGTCTGATCAGTACGATCTCGCGATCTGCTTAGAAGGCAGCCATGGCGCCCAGGACAAGAGCCAGAAGACCGGCAGGCGCCTTCATGGCGACACCGGCGTTGGCGTTGGGAGCCTGGGTGGTGGGGGTGCTCTGAGACGAAGAGCTGGTCGAGCTGGCGGCGCCGGTGGTGGTGGACGAGGCGGCGGAAGAAGAAGTAGACTTGGCCGCGACGCTGGAGCTAGACTTCGCGCTGGAGGTCTTGGAGGCTGAAGCTGAGCTGCTGGCGGAGGCGCTGCTGGTCACGGTGGACAGAGTGGTCGAAGCGGCGCTGGAGCTGGAGGCAGTGGACGAGGCGCTAGCAGTGCTGGCGGCCGACGAGGCCGACGCGCTGGCGGTGGCACCAGCGACGACGAAGCGGGGCAGGAAGTTGTACTCGCTGGGATCGGAATCGTCGACGATCTCGATCGTGTAGTCGGGCTGCGCAGCCAGGCTGGAGGGAGGCGTCCAGGTGTAGCTACCGGAGTTGGGGATGCTCTCTGCGCTCGTCAGTCAGTTGCGATTCTGCGATTACTGGCATGATAGCCACTTACCGGCAATGGTCTCGCCAGAGTTGGCGGTGGTGACGGCGCCCCATTGCAGCTTCAGGGTGACGGTGCCGCTGGTGGTGGGATTCCACTGCAGCGTGGTGGCCGATCCGACCTTGAAGTCATAGCCCTGGGTCGGGATCTTGAAGGGGTTGGCATTCTCAGCCGCGGCGAGAGCAGCGAAGGCGCTGGCAGCGATGTAGAGGACGGAGCGCATTTTGAAGGTGGTGAACGAGGGACCTTGTGTTGACAAGATGGGGTATATGAGAAGAAAGAAAGAAGATAGCAACCACGCGAACGAGGGACGAAGGATGGATAGATGAACGAAAGTAAAGGCCGTGGCGATCTGCAGAGGAATCGAAAGCAAAGACAGAGCAAAAGAGTGAGATCAGCCGACGGGGCGGACTATTAATTAAAGAAAGAAAAGGAGGCAACGCGCGCAGGATGTTCGGCAACACAGAGCCTGTTCTCCCCAGACTAATCTTGCGGACTGCCCGGACACTCGAGCCCTGATCAGGCAACGCGGGCGCCTTCTAGTGCGCGCCGGAGGTATTTTTAGGCTTCTTTGGCTCGGATTTCGCCAATTTGCTCGTCCTTGGGCTTCGCGCCGTTTCTCGATCGAGATTTTTCTCATTTTAGGCCTTGCGATGGCGGCGACCCCGGCCCTGGATTGGACGACGTGCAAAGAGGCCGAGATTCTGTCATCCAAAAGAGGCGCAGTGACCAGTAGTACTGCTAGGAATATCCATGGTGAATGGATGGTTCCTAAGTCGGCAATTCTGGTTCCTCGGATCCGGCCGCTCGTGGCGTTCGTTTGTTTAGATTCATTAGACTATTTTCAATTTTGCTACCTCGTATCACATCGGGCTATGAAGAGCCATTATCTCGCCTCTGGTTGCCGCGGACGCATGACTCAGGTAGTTATTCAACGCTGCGAGTTATTTGTAAGGATCTTCGTGAGATGTCAAGAGAGAACGATGGAATTACAGTATGTCAGCCAATAATCAATTGATTAATCTGTTGATCAAATGGGATCAATTATCATCGCTCGCTAAATCTTTCTTCACGACCTGATCGACACTAGTCCTGATGGAGAACCAGCCGAGATCATCTGACTTCAGTACAGAACATATCTTTCGATCTATACTGACAACACAAGCAATAATAATAGTGACCAAGGCAATTTGGCATAAGGCTGTCTGATATATATACATACTCTACTGGATTTGATCCGCCTCCAGCGAGCACAGCATTAGATACAGGAATATATGTTCCTCATCTTGACTGAGACTGCGCTCGTTCTGTTGAGACAAAAATACTGATCAACGAAATACTGACTCTGTAAAGATGACTACCATCCTATACGATCATGACAGAAGCACAAGTGAACAACTAAATACATGGTGTATGTCTGTCGGGGATCTTTGTTTACTCCGCTTTGTCATCCTCGCACTTCGGGCTCAATTTAGTCCCGAAAGCGGGACCGATCATTAAAGTACACATCTTTTGCAGATCATCTCTGGAGTAGTTAACGATGATGGAGCATTATTAACGTGGATATAATCTGTCCAGTTTACTCTGGTTTGTTTACTTCTTACATTACGTCCAGTAAATCCCTGTAATTCGATCCATGTTTGAAGACCTGGGTGCGGCGTCGTAGTCAGCACTCAACTATACAGTCGACTAAGCAATCTGACAAGTACATGTAGCTCCGGTATCCTTACATATTAGATATAATTTCAGCATTCCTAGTTCTTAAGTGCAGTTCGGGAAGTGCATCAAACATCATCTAACAACGGTATAAGAAGACTGCATATCGCTGCATATCTATCTCCATACTTGGTGACTCGGGGCCACGATGACACCCGAGCATCTGGTATTACAAATGTCGGACACAACACCGCCGAGAAGCTACCCCACAGCAACTACCCCGTAAACAATATGAATATGATATTTAAGAAACGGTTACCCCAGAAGACCAATGTGATGGGTAGGCGAGAAGCACTGGGGAGTAGAAGCTCCTACATAGAACGGCACGACGCAGGTATGTCTTGTTTATCGCTCATAACACCCATACATACTACGGCATTTAAGTGAACTGACATGAACACAGTCGTATACTAGCATCTGATCTAACCGTCCTGTGCTCTACCAACATCACAATGTCGAAGCTATTTTCTCCCCTCAAAGTAGGGCGCATGGCGCTCAAACAGCGCATTGCCATGGCCCCCATGACCAGACTGCGTGCAGACTCCAAGAACGTCCCTCTCGACACTGTCCCCGAATACTACCAGCAACGAGCTTGCGTCCCCGGCAGTCTCCTGGTGACCGAAGCCACAGTGATCAGCCCGCAATTCGGCGGATACCCCAATGTCCCTGGCATCTACAGCGACGCCCAGATCGACGCCTGGAGACGCGTGACCGACGCAGTCCACTCCAAGGGATCCTACATCTACCTCCAGCTCTGGGCGCTGGGCCGCGCTGCCAATCCCCAGTACATAAACTCACTAGGATACGACGTCATCTCCAGCAGTGATGTTCCCATGAAAAGCGCGTTTTCCGACGAAATGCACCACCCGCGTGCCCTGACCGAGGACGAGATCCAGCGCGCCATCGCGGACTTTGCACAGGCATCCAACAACGCCATCAAAGCCGGATTCGATGGCGTGGAAATCCACGGTGCTAACGGCTACCTGGTCGATCAATTCCTGCAGGATGTCTCGAACAAGCGAACGGACGCATGGGGCGGCAGCATCGAGAACAGATCCAGGTTCGCGCTCGAAGTCACCTCTGCTGTGTCCGACACCGTGGGCAGTGATCGGACTGCGATCCGGTTGAGCCCCTGGAGCAAATACCAGGAAATGAGGATGGCAGACCCGATCCCACAGTTCTCGCACCTCGCAGAGAAGCTCGCGCAATTGAACCTAGCGTACGTCCACGTTGTGGAGCCCGAGGCGACGGACAAGGGCGGAAATACGGAATTCCTTCTCGACGCCTACCGTAAGGCAAGCCCGGTTATGGTCTGTGGGAACTATAACGGCGAATCCGCCAGAGAGGCAGTGGATACGAAGTATAAGGATCACGAGGTCGTCGTTGCGTTTGGTCGGCCGTACATAGGGAACCCGGACTTGGTGTTCAGGATCAAGAACGGACTGCCTTTGCAGGCTTCTGACTTTGCAACTTTCTATGGACAGACTCCAGAGGGATATATCGACTATGGCTTTAGCGAGGAGTTCAAGGCTGCTGGGGGATCACTTTAGCTTGGTCTGTTTCAATCTTGACTGGCTTTTTTCTTCTCGTTCTTTGTTTTTGTGCCTCGATTCTGTATACTATGATACAAGAGAGAAGAATAGATTGCATATAATACAAGAATTCTATCTGTGAATAGTGTTAGTATGGACTGTATTGAAAGTAGTTTGTGTTAATGTGTGCTGTCGTGAAATGTCTGAAGAAGTTAACGAATTGAGATTCTAATCGGGGATTTATCAGCCCTATGGCCGTAGCAAAAAAGAAATAGAAGACTGGGAAGAGAGAAAGCCATAGGATGGATGTAATAATTATTTTTGCCTCTAAAACCATTCATAGCGAGGTTCTACCGTATGCCTTTTATGTTGCTCGATCTCTCGCCTGCAACGCCTTGGTACTGCCTAGAAATATACTCCAATAAACAATGGCAAAGTGGACAGACCAAGATAACGATAGAGTACATCAATCATTCGCATTCGTTACCGCAGCTGTCTCTCCGGATTCTGTGACGGTCTCAGTCGTCGTCTCTGGAGGAAGAATATGAAGGTCTGCAGCTGATTCATCCTTGGGCGCCTCGGTTGTCTCCTGTCCAGGCTCGTCGGGTGTGTCGAGCATCCCATGTTCTCCTAGCCACATGATCGTCTGCATAACTCGTCGGTCCTCATCTTCTCGCTCGCGGGCCAGAAGCTAGAAACCATCGTCAGCCCAAAGTCCTGTCAGAAAACCCAAACGAGAGGTTCATCACTTACCGCCTGGAGAAGCCCCTTCCGCCCAGCCTTCTCCTTGGCCTTCTTTTCCGCCGGCTTCGTCTGCGCCTTGGCTGTTACGTCGTGGGAAAAGCGACACTGGTCTCCCCGCGAACAACGGCCTTTTTGGAGAAAGTGACGGCATACTTTCTTCTTTGCGGCCTCTCGCGGTGGCGGCGGCACCCGCTCAGGTCCATCCCGCCGGGAAGACACTTCCTCCGGGGCAGAGTCACTGTCGCCGTCGCTATCGCTATCACTTCCGCTCTCCGATGAATCGTCTGAGGAAAGATCTGACCCGCTCGAGGACGTCTCGTCACTCGTATCATACATCTCAGGAGTTGGCATCGATGCGGCTCCGTCTATATCCATCGCCTGTTCGCCTTGCGTGCTACGCTCTCCAGTGACTACAGGCGTGTCCTCTGGAGGCATATGAGGAGCAGCTGCAGTCTCAGTAGAAGACTGAGGAACATTGACATCTTTGGCAGTCGTGGACTCGTCTCCCCCCTCTGCCTTGGGTGCAGCCTCCTGGGTAGACTCTTGGATACCTGTGCCAGTGCTGGTGCCCTTCTTTAATGCCTCAGCTTCTAACCGAGCCCGCTCGGCATCCGCCTCAGCTTTAGCAGCCCGCTTCTCTTCCTTCATCAGCTTGCGCCGCAGTTTGTCCGCCTTCTGTCGTGCTTTCGCCGCGGCGTCCATTGGATTCTCCGATCCTTCTGCAGCAGCCTTCCGCTCCTCCTTCGCCTGCTCCTGTTTGGCGCGGGCTTCCTTCTGCTTCTGTTTAGCCTCTTCTCTCTGCTTCTGTTTCTGTTTCAGAGCTTCATTGCGTGCTCGTTGCGCCTCCTCATGTACCTTCTTGCGCTCCTCTACCCGTTGCTGAGTAGGGAAGCGCTTTTTCCGTTCTTCGATCCAAGCTGCAATGTCCGCCTGTGACTGCAGGGTCGATGTTCTTCCCTTGTATGTGAACTGCAAGGATGCAGCCGATCCGCTCTGGGCCAGCTTCGCTTCCTCGTCAACATCATCTTCCTCCTCGCTGGATTCATGCTCTTCCGTCTTGGGGGTGAGACCAAGCTGGTTGTGACGTCGTTTCTTCTTTTTCGGTTTCCGTGTAGCATCCACCGCAGGCGGGGGTTTGGACGGTAGCGGGTTGCCAAAGCTGGGAACTGCAGGCGGTGCAGGCACACGCGGTGCCGTAGTCGCTGCCTTTCCAAAGGCAGATGCATGTGGCCTCTTCTGACCTTGGCCCGGAAAGGTACCATGTTGGTTGTATGCGTTGGAGGTTCGAGGTCCGTGGGGGCCATGGGCACCACGATGAGCTCCCGTGTAACCCGCTGAGCTTCGATCTTCGAATCCCCAGCGCAATGGCGGACCCATTACCGGCGCTGATACTGGCACCGCCTGCTGAGCAGGCACCGGGGGAACATAGGAGGGTGTTGCAGCTCCATATGGGGGAGACTGGGGTTGCCGTTGGTTGGAGTTGCCGTAGCCTGCATCGTAGCTGGGCCGACGTGAGTACGGTGTCGTTCCGGAGTAAGGTTGTGGATGAGCATAGCCTGACTGTACGTGAGGTGCCTGGTATGGTGAAGACTGGGTAGCATTATAGGGCGAGGATGATGTATGGTTCGACGCAGCTGGGAAGGGTGGAGGGTATGTGCCGTAATTGACAGGAGAGTAGCTTTGGTTAGCTACAGAAGCAGCATTTGCATGGTAATTTCCAGTGTGACTGGGATCAGAAGGTCCGTAATATCCTCCTCGACCAACCCGGTTCCCATATCCGCGCCCTCGTCCCCGATGATGCCCGCCAGCACCTCGTCCACCCCGCGGACCATAGCTGGTGGCTTGTCCGTACGGAGGTGTTGGGCCTGTCGGGAAGCTCTGTTGCGGCGGAGGCGGGGGAGGGGGAGGAAACGAAAAGCCCTGGGAGGTCATCGCGAGAGGAACTCACCTGGACCTTCGATTTCCAGGACAACAGAGCCCATTCTCCCACTTCATCTGAAGCAGAAACCGCATGCCCCGGAGAGTCTTCAAAAGTTCACTCCGTCGATGCTGGAGCTCACTTTGTTCCGGTTCCGACTGGCAAAAGCGGAAAAGCGCCTGACATCACGTGGAGCCGCGAAAAGTCAGGCTGCCATTGGCTGGACAGTCTGGTTGCAGTTCAAAAAATCGTCGGATGTTCCAGAGCACCAGATGTGGTATCAAGGAGCTCGAGACAAAGGACGGTAGGTCTTGTTTCTTCTTTGGAATAGTCCTGATGTCGGGCGCTTGAATATGGCCGTGGAACCTGTCCCCCGATCCAGTCCCTCTCCAGTATTTTTAGCATAATCAGTAAAAGAACTATCTTTCATGCCAACAACTTGGGACTGATACTTCGACTCCTCGAGACACCATGTTCATACTCGTAGGTTTATCTGTTCTCTCTGCAGAATTAAAAGACACAGCACCTTTCTGACTGCTCTACAGACCACTATCTCCGATCTGGTCCAGATCTCGCCCGAGGACTTTTCCAAGTTCAGTGCGGTGGCCATCGAGGATAACATCAACGAGAAATATGCAAACAAGGTGCGTCATATTCCTGTACTATATCTATTTGCTTTCCTCGATGTATATCAGAACCGCTTGACTAACGGATCTCTAGGTCATCCAAAAAATCGGCCTGTGTATTGGCTTCTACGACCTTCTAGAGTCATCAGACGGTCTTATCGGTCATGGAACCGGTCTTGTCAATGTGAATGGTACGTCTACGAGCAGATCGTCCGATGGGATGCTCTCCTGTACCATGATGCTAACGTTGCAAAGTCAAATTTCGAATGATTGTCTTTCGACCATTCAAAGGGGAAATCGTAATAGGAAAGATTACCAGTGGCACCGAGCACGGTATCAAGAGTACGTATCTCCGAGGGACCTTCTTGGGCCCTATATCTTTTGAAGATAGCATGCTGACTGTTCCATAGTTGGTGTAGAATTCTTCAACGACATCCTAGTCCCCCCGGACCTGCTTCTTCCAGGAGCTAGATTGTAAGGGACTTTCTCACTTCTGCGTCTATGATATGTCTAACATGAGAATAGTGACTATGCAGACCAAGTGTGGGTCTGGGACAACGAAGATGGCTCGACTTTCTACTTCGATATCGGTGAAGTCGTCCGGTTTCGAGTTGAAGTCGAAGAATGGCACGATCAGATCCCAAATGCGCCTGATCTGGGCGACGGAACGCCCGTTTCGGAGAGAAAACCTCCTTATTCGATTATCGTATGTGTTCCGTGTTCCCTGTGCCTTGTCTAATTGTGAATCGTGCTAATTTCTTCGACTAGGGATCGATGCAAATGGCCGGTCTAGGTCCGATTTCCTGGTGGTGATGGAGAAAAAGCCCATGCGCTTTCTTTGCAGATAGATGCTGGGTGATACGATCACTCCACGAATTATGAGTTGGTGCATTTACAGTGCCACATGCATGCACAGCATGAGTCGGTCTATTGGACCCCATTATTGACCTCTGTATTCCTGCTGGTAAATCTAGCATAGGAGTCAGACGGAGGAACACCGTGGATATATTTTTCGTGAAATATTTAAGAGCGTTGTCGCATACTTTCTGTGGGAATTAACACATGTCCTGGCTGATCCAGTCTTCAACATTTTGATGGCAATATATGAAATATCACTAAATTTTAAAGCATTGCAAATTATAGTAGATGACCACGGGCAGCAAAAATACCAGTATCTCAGGAGCCAGCTCCCATCGTATGCAGTAATATGCGCTCTTGTAATATGGTATTTTCATATCCTCGAATCACGGACCAGGTGTCAACCCTACCAGGCACAGAGTCACAAACGGCCCGTGTCGCGTAGATCGATCTTTGCGCGGTTATCCGCGGAGGCGTCCCACTCTCGTCGATCCAAGCGGTCTGACATTAGATAAAAGAATCGGGTGGATCCATCTGCCATGGACTCATCGACCGAACCAGAAGGGTCCTCTTGAAACGGCGTCTGAAATGAATTCCACAATAATACTAGAGAATGGTGTGATTTTTGCCTCTGACATTATCCTGTCAAGCATGACTGAATGCAACAGAGAAAGAAAATCCACGTAGCTGATGGTTCTGGAATCTTTGGTTACACATCTCTCTACTAAGCAAGTAAGCTTGCCTGGAGCTTCGGTGTGTCGGAAAGCTTGGGTACTAGAGGTACTACCGTAGAGTAGTAGTAATTAGTTAATTAAGTGAACTAGCAGGAAGGAACCGAAGGGTAACTTAACAAATTCAAGTTTAGAGCATTCCCGCGATTGATAATACGAACTCACACCCCTGCCGCAGGCGGTATATGTTCTTGGGTGCTCGAGTCCCCGATGAGATTTTTTCCTTTTCCTTTCGTTCATACTGATTTTTGCTTTCTCTTTCTCTCAAATCTCTAGACGAGTGAGAGCCGTGACGTGACGTTGCTGGATTCTCGAATTTCTTATCGCCAGTGACGTTCATCTACTTTATACCTATCACACCCCGCGGTCGTACAAGATGAGCCCCTCCAACCTGCAGAATGGCAACACTGCTATCGATACGCCGCCACGACCTCCCACACCAGAACACCGGTTTGGCACTTTGGCCGTCCATTCTGGCGCTCATCATGATCCGACTACAGGAGCAGTGATCGCTCCAGTGAGTAGTCCCTGTCAAGGAAGGGCGTTTGTTGCGTGGGAGAATGCGAGGCTTACATCTCTCTGCAGATTTCTCTATCCACAACTTTTGCACAGACGGGAGTGGGGAAACCTGTTGGTGCCTATGAATACACAAGAAGCGCGAATCCCAATCGGTGAATATATTACAATTTTCTAGACGATATCGTGTGGTGGTGCTAACGATGTTGCGCTTACTAGGGATAACTTCGAACAAGCGGTAGCAGCTCTCGAGCATGCGAAATACGCATTGGCCTTCTCTTCGGGCTCTGCCACGACTGCCACCATCCTCCAATCCCTTGCTGCTGGATCCCACGTCGTCTCCGTGTCGGATGTGTATGGCGGAACGCATAGATACTTCACGAAAGTAGCGGCAGCACACGGTGTCCATGTTACCTTTTCGCCATGCATTGAGGTCGATGTCGAGGAATTGATCCGGCCCAATGAGACCAAGCTGGTGTGGATTGAGACGCCTTCGAATCCGACACTAGGACTGGTCGATATCAGAAAGGTGGCGTCTATTGCTCATCAGCATGGCATCTTGGTGGTGGTCGATAATACTTTCATGAGTCCCTACATCCAGAACCCGCTGGATCACGGCGCGGATATCGTCGTTCACTCTGTGACAAAGTACATCAATGGTCACTCTGTACGTTTCTCTTCCATGATGGGTTACTTCAAGGACGTGCGCTGACAGGTATTAGGATGTCTTGATGGGAGTCGCTGCTTTTAACTCCGATGCGCTTAAGGAACGTCTGAGTTTCCTGCAAAACGCCATTGGTGCCGTTCCGTCACCATTTGACTGCTGGCTTGCTCATCGTGGTCTCAAGACGCTGCATCTGCGCGCTCGGGAGGCTACTAGAAACGCAACGACCGTGGCCGAGGCTCTGGAGGCTTCCCCTCTTGTGCAGTCTGTCAACTACCCTGGACTCAACTCGCACCCTCAGCGTGCCGTTGCACTTAAGCAACACCGTGATGGCATGGGAGGTGGAATGCTCAGTTTCCGTATCAAGGGCGGCCAGGAAGCTGCTGAGCGTTTCTGCCAGAATACCCGCATCTTCACACTCGCGGAAAGCTTGGGAGGCATCGAAAGTCTGTGCGAGGTGCCTTCGAGTATGACGCATGCAGGTATCCCGAAAGAGCAGCGCGAAGCTGCGGGTGTGTTTGATGACCTCGTCCGCATGAGCTGCGGTATTGAAGATGCAGATGATCTCAAGGCGGATGTCCTCCGAGCCCTTGAGAAGTCGGCTATTGTGGCGAAATCGAATGCTGCAAATGGACAGGCATAATTTTTGTCCAGACGGCCATTTTTATTCCAGGCGTTTACATTGTGGGGATTTCACGACTCAAACTAGATTTCTCGAATGATGCGGGCTTCAAGTGCCAGTCAGAAAGATTGCGCTTCTTAAGGAGATTAATCGGGGCTATGCCAATTTTTCCTTTACTCTGTGGGAGACGTAGTAGAACTCTCAGACGCGCACGACGCATGCCACAAATACTATACAGAAATAAGAAGTCATAGGTATCCCAAATAGCATGGGGATCTTATGTTGAAGGAAGCTATAAATTAGCATGTTAGATCTTAGAGAGAGCACCACTACTATATAGGTCTTTAACTTTCTTGAATAAGAGGTAGAATAAAAATTTACAAATAGAGCATGTATGATTATCTCACACAGTTAAAAGAACAGAAAGGTTCACCAAAAGGAATAAAGACGTGCTATGCTTCTCTTTCAGTTCTGCGGGATGCGTACCTGCTTAGTCATCAGAATTTTTCTCGAACAAGCAGATTTTTGACACTTTGTATGGCTGATCATTTATCGCGGGGGTTGCATATATTCTATTTTACAATTGTATAGTCCCCTTTGATGAATAAACTCTTTTTCGGAAGGTCAAAATAAGACGAAGGAATCTGCTCACAGGCTTTGCCCTGCGATTCATTCGTTGGTATGGACACTCGACCCCTCCTCGATCTTGGTTTTGAAAGGCGGTTACTAATTTTATCCTAGACCAGTCCCGATCTACAAGGTTAGATAGTGATATTTGAAAATATCCTGCTGTAGTAATTGGACATAAGGCTACTCTATTGGTTCTTGAATACGTCTTTGTCTTCGAACTCCTGCGCATTCTGGTAAGTAGCATCGTATCATATTATCCCATGGACTCAAGAAACATACTCGTTTGAATGCCTTTCTTGTTCCTAAACCGCGGAGTGAGAGCTAAAATATTATAATAAGTCATATACCGTTCTTTCATATTGTTGGTGTCTGGCCACCTGCAAGTGAAAATGGCATCAGGGTTCACCTTCGGGTTCTCGGGGGACGACGTTGATATAGACGAATCCGACGCTCAATTTGATGGAGGCTATGTTGAGAATCAGGACCGGACTTCTCATTATAGAGAGCAAAATCGACCTCTGATCGAGGCGAAGAGATGGGATGGTGAGGAGTGGGTATGCTTTCCTATCCATCTATTTATTTAGTTTCTTTCTGGTGTCCCAACTCAGAACAAATACAAAAGGAATAGGGAATCTTTGCCTGTTCCTTCGAAGTTCAGCACTAACTATAATGCACAATAACAGCTGTCGACGCTCCCGTCTCAAATATCCTACAACAAGCTGTCAATCCCTTCTTCTAATGGCAAGGATGTCATTGCCCTTGGCCGCCGAGAAGTCTTTGATATTCGCACCCAGCTAATGGCGGAGGATGACAATGACAATGATGAACTCATCTCTGGGCTCGAAGAAGGCGATCTCAGACCGAATTTCTACGAAGGCGGTTTCAAGACCTGGGAATGCGCTTTGGATCTGGCCAAGATGATGGCTGGCGAGGAGGGAAGGGAACTCCTGGATGATAATTCTGATGCAAAAGACGTGCATATTATAGAGGTACGTTTATTCATTGTTCTCTGGGTATCTTAGTTTGTCTTTCGCCGTTCTTGCTCGGGTTATATTCGTTGCTCCTGTTTTTCTTGCTCGTTTACTCGCGAATGTTGATATAGTATGGTATACTTACGAACCAAACAGCTCGGCGCTGGAAGCGCAATGCCTTCTCTATCCATCTTCGCACAGCTGTTATCTCGCCCCAAGACACACTCATCGAGAAGAGTGCACTTTACCTTTGCAGATTATAATGATGCTGTGTTGCGTCTCGTCACCGTGCCGAACCTTCTTCTAACTTGGAAATTGAATTCCCCGAATCAGACGACAGAATCAACCGGCGGGGAAGAAACAGACGAGAAAGAAGAAGAAGAGTTGGACATTGACCCTTCTCTCATTGAGTCATTCCGCGCAGATCTCAGAGACAGAGGCATAACTATCGACTTCATCTCCGGGGCATGGTCTCCTGAATTCGTAGAACTCGCCTTGACAGGTCGACAAGACCGTGGCAACAACGACGACGCAAGATCATGGCGGACATTGATCCTCGCTAGCGAAACGATCTATTCGCCGTCGTCTCTCGGCGCATTTTCAGAGACGCTGTTGTCATTGCTGCGTAGATGCGGTCCTGGAACGACAGCCGGCTCGGAAACGAGGGGGCTGGTGGCGGCGAAAAAGGTCTATTTCGGCGTCGGTGGAGGAGTCGATGAGTTTCTGGCTGTTCTTAATGAGATGGCTGGTCAGGCGGTGGAGGTGCAGCAGAGAGTGGAGGTGAAAACTGAGGGGGTTGGGAGAGTCGTGCTACAGGTCAAAGTGGCTAGTTAGTGGTTGAAACTTGAAACAGCATGGAAATGGGGACAGATCGATGCGCGAGGCGGCCAGTGGGTATAGAATAGATGGGGTTTGTTTTGTTTTGGTGCTCCATAACTATGCCAGACCCCGTCCTTAAGTACGGAGTCCTCCGTAGAGCATCCCTTAAAATAGACGTGTTCGAGAGATATGGAGGATTTTCCACTAACTAAAAATACGATTGTTGACTACGGAGTAGATCGAATCTAGTCATGCATATCGTGTCGATTACTCTCGATCTAGCGAACACCCAGATAGAGTAATGGAACCCGTGCCCATCTCTATCAAATAACGACCGGGGAGGAAAGTAAGGAAGCAATGAAATTCTTAGGAAGCCTTGTCCTGATATATGTACAATACACAATGCGCACAACCCAGTGTTTTTCTCAATGACGGACCCAAATTGATGAATGCAGGTTTGTTCCAGCCTAGTCATAGAGAGACACCACCTTTCCGTCCTTCATGCGCGCAACACGCGCTTCCTCAATAGCCTGGTTCTTCTTGTGGTAGTGGGCGGCAACAGCGCTCAGGTCGGCAGTGGTGCCAGCAGCGACATTGTACGGAGAGCCGGTGTTGAAGATACTGGTGATCGACTGTATTAGTATCACTTCATCCAAGACAATTTCAAAACTGGCTGCACGGTATGGTGCCTGCATATAAAAGCTGGTGATGGTAATATTATGGGGACATCGACATACTCCGGGTCCTTCAGCTCAATCGTGCTGGGCTGAGCCACGCCCATGAACAAGTGACGGTCCTCAGCGGCCTTGTCCATAGCTGCCGTATGAATGGCATTTCTTCTCTCCCAGAGCTCCTCTGGTGCAGTCCATTTCTTAATGAGGCCGGTGATCCAAGACTCCGAGCCGGATTCCTGCTTGGCCTTGGAGACTCGGTAGAGGAGGTACCCCGAGGCGACGGTAGCGATAGAGATATAGAAACCGGGCTAGAAAAGTATCAGAGCATCAGCTAGGAGGTCGAATGACTTGGAACAGGTACGCTGTTCTCCCAATTGCGCGGGGAAAGCTCCAAGGAGGGGTGACATACACCGAAGGCTTCGTTCACAGGTCCGGCGTGATGATGGTCGTGATGCGCCGCATGAGAGTCGAAACGGCGAGGCTGCTGGCGCCGCAGCAGCTGCCGGGTAGGAGCCACTGATCGCCTGGCAAGGAACATGGTGAAGAGGGACAATTGGTGCGCAAACCGCTCGAGATGCTCTCGTCCAGCGTCTCTTTGGAGGTTGATCCGGAAGCGAAGCGGTCGAGAGAGTATATCACGTGATGTCCGTATCGGGACTAGGGCGGTCAGCAGACAACAGAGAGCCTCAGATTGGATGAAGGCGAGTTTCGCTGTCTGCTCAACTAGTTAACTAGTTATTAATTTTCTTGACTATCGTACAACGACGGAGCTATCCTCCTGTCAGTTTAGCTGCGCGATGCGATGCTTGCTCTAGTCCTCCCGCTCCGCCTGTTTGATCACCTTCCATCATGACACTAAACGGTTTCTTGCAGCCAGAACATCTCCTGCTGCTCCTAACAGCATCGCTACGGCTAGCTAACTTAACAGCGGGGTGGAAACAATGATAATGGCCTTTTCGCCCCCGGCCTCCTGCATGAACTATTTCGCCCTGCCACCCAAGAAATAACAATGGCGGGTCAAGGTGATTGTTTCATTGCCAATCTCGATGCTTGCGCGCTTTGCGGTTCTTGGCTACTGCGCATGTGGACTGCCAGCTGCTCTACGCTTATTTGCCCGCCTACGCCTAACTAATTCCCCATCATCGCGTTGTCAGTTGGGTTCCTCAGACAACCAGTTCAGGCGGTCATTAAATGTTTGGACAGCGAAGAGACATGTCATCGTCCATCTGGATCTGTGACTCCTACTTGAGTCCACACCCCACATGCTCTCTCGAGCCCCATTGCTGACCTGCACAGGATGGACTCCATGAAAGACCCTCCCCGGGCCCGGAACAGCTTCCGTTGATGCCCAATACGGCGCCTCAAAGAGTGTTGGTCTTGCATTGGTTATGCGCCTGGGCTCTTTTGTTACCATCGTCTGCTCGCCTCGGGCCCCATCACGATGGTGTTTGTTTTTTTCACTCTCCCAGCCTCCCCGACCACTGGGTGACGTGGGAAACATGTATGTTCAAGTGTAGGTTCGGTCCGCCTGTGTATCCACATCGTCCACTCTGGCGGAGAGCGGTGGGCAAGGCTTCTGGAATCTCGAATCGTGGCTGGCTTCCGGAAATAGATTATTACCTGCTGTTCCCTCCTACTTCTGTACCCCCTTTTCTGTCTGGATATAATATTTCTCAGATCTAGTCAAAATTACACCAGTTGACGTCCTGCGTTTCCTGAACGGTCCCTCTGCTTTCTTAGAGCGTGTGGCTGCTGCCAGCTCTCGTCCCCGTGTGTCTCGACGATTCGCAGCCCTCTCTCGAGTTATTGGAGTTGAGGAGGAACCCTCTTTTTTGCTCACTTGCACCTTCCTTCTCTTTCGTGGATCATCCCACCGCTCTCAGATGTTCTCGAACCCCTCAGTGTTCGTAATCTGAGCCGGTTGGCGCCCTATATCCCCCCTTGTCATCGCTGGGCATGCTTGCAAATGTACACTGCTTTCACAGCTGATACCCGAACCCTCTGGCTATTCCTTACGCCTCCTGCCCCCCTGAAACGTGAACGCTCGCTTCTTCATTTTATTGGGAACACGTCTATAAATATCAGGTGATCCTATCAGCGTCTCAGGGCCAGTCCCCCAACCACTCTTCACCATGGGACCCAAAAAGAACAAGAAGGGCAATAATAAAAACGCGAAGAAGGCGAAGGATGCCTCTGCCAAACCTGCAGAGGCTCAAGAGACCCCTCCGCCTACCCCCGGCTCTCCCCCTTCGCAAGCAAAGCAAGAAGAACTCGCTGTCGAGGAAGTCCCTACTATTACCGAGCAGGAGCCTTTGGCGCCTCAGGTAGCAGAAGTGACCTTGGATCAAGAGACACCAGAGACCCCCAAGCTGGATCTGGAGCATAAACCCACTGCGGAGGACGAGGTGCTTGTGACTGAACCACCCAAAGAGACGCCCTCGCCTCCTCAGGAGGACGTTGCCGAGCAAACACAGCAGGAGCCCGAAACGACGACAGCAGAGATCCCGGTTGAGGAAGCACCTCAGCAGACCGAACCGGTGCTAGAGACGAACGAGGTCACCAGTGAACAGCCAGTCGAAGCCGTCGAGCCGCCGATTGAGACCGCTGAGAAACCCACTGAGGTCACTGAGCAGCCGGTTGAGACCAGCATCAGTACAGAGGAACCAGTTGTCAACCCAGAAGAAACTGTTGAAAAACCTGAAGAACCGGCTATCAACCAGGAAGACGCTGGTGACAAACTGGAGGAGCCTGGTGCCAGCCAAGAACAAACTGGTGAGAAACCAGAAGAAACATCTTTTAGCTGGGAAGAGACCGGTGGCAAGCTAGCAGAGACTTCTGTTAGCCAGGAAGCAACTGGTAATCCGCCATCGGCATTTGTCAGTCCAGAGGAAACTGGCGATAAGCAACACGAAAGGAACGACATCCATAACGAAACAAACGAGATTAACGAACAACGTAACGATATCCACGATCAGACTTACGATAACAACGAAAAGTACGACGATAGTGATGAGAAATTTTATGACCCAGGCGCAACTCCAGTCGACAGTCCCACAGTAGACGACAGAAATCACAAGTTCGAAGGATCCGTCAACGGAACAGACGACTCGAATCATACCATCACAGCCGGCACGCCAAGAGCAGCTGTATTTGAAGAATCGAAATACGAAGCTTCAAACAGATCCGGTGCTAGTACCCCGAGACCGACAAACGGCAACGGCCACCACTACGGTCACCTCTTCAAGGACACAACCAAGGCACCAACCGTTGCTTCTCCTATACCTCGCCGCTCACCACCAAGTGGCTCCGTCCGTGCTGCGTCGCCTTCATTGACAGAGACGCGACTGGGATCAAGCCCTCCTCCTGAGCATCGCCCCATATATCCCGCATCACCGGCCTACTCGTATTCGAAACCGGTTCCAAAGGTCGGAAGTCCCCTTGTGCGTCCTTATATGCCCTATATGACGGGCCATAACGACAACATTCCAGGACCTACTGTTGCCGCAAGCATACCGCCGTCGACCGCTCCGAGTTTCACGACAGCCCAACACTCCCCCACCATGAGTGCTGCCGCTCTTCCCCCATACGCGGGATTCCAAGGATTCCAAGGATTCCAACATCATCGCTCCGGAAGCATAGCTTCTGGACGCGGCCCATTTGAAGCTTTCTTTAATTCACCTTATCAGCCAGTACGGGAGCCATCCGTGAAAGGTGCCCCGTCAGACACTGGAACATTCATGGGCGACTTTGGTGACACTTTCCAGCTCCTAGAGCGGATACAAAGCGCCATCCCTGACCTGGGTCGATTGCTGAGTGCCCACAGAGAGACTCAGGGGAAACTAAACGCGAGAGAAGCTGAGATCAAGCAGCTCGAGGCCCGCCATCAGGAAGAGCTGATGCACAAGGACTTCTATGTCCAGGCCCTTAAAGATCAGATGAAGAAGGCTGCTTCAGACAGTGCCGAAGAATGTGGAAGATTGAACCATTCGATCAAAGAACTGAAGTCAGAAATCGGCTATCTCCGGGACAAGAAACAGACACTCGAGGAGAACTTGGAGGCCACCCAGAAGGAAAATGATGATCTCTCTCACACGAAACTTGAATTGCAAGCTGAGATTGAGCAACTGAACCTCAACATGAGGCAGGCCCAAGAGCACTATGAGATGGAACTGCAGACCCAGAGAGAACATGAACAATCTTCTCTTGCCACCCAAAAGCAGGATCTCACCGATGCCTTCACGCAGATGAGAGCTGAAGATGAGAGAGCGGCAGCTGAGGCTTTGGAGAACCGCGAGAAAGAACTCCTTTTCCAGCAGCAGAAGATGAAGGAGGAGATGGAAGCTGCCCGCGCTAAGCTGGAAAGGGAGCATGAGGCCGCTATGACTGAGAAGCAAGCAGAACTCGACTCGACTGCGGCGGAGCTTAAGTCAACCCAAGACGAACTGGCAGCAACGAAGACGGAGTTAGAGTCGAAGATTGCAGAATTAGAGGCCACCCATACTGAGCTCGAGGCCACGAAGACCAAGCTTAGCGAGACAGAAACGGAGCTTGATGCTACCAAGAGTGAACTTGACTCTACCAAGACCGAGCTCAGTGAGACCAAGGCTGAACTTGATACTACGAAGACTGAACTCGACTCCACGAGGGCTGAACTGGATTCGACCAAGACTGAACTTGACTCCACGAAGAATGAGCTCGAATCAACGAAGAACGAGCTTGAGTCTACCAAGACTGAGCTCGAGTCCACGAAGACTGAGCTTAGCGAGACGAAGACCGAGCTCGATGCTACCAAGACTGAACTTGAATCCACCAAGACAGAGCTTGGTGAAACAAAGGCCGTGCTTGAATCCACGAAGACCGAGCTCGAATCCACGAAGGCTGAACTGGAATCGACTAAAGCAGAACTTGATTCCACGAAGAACGAGCTTGAATCAACAAAGAGTGAGCTCGAGTCTACCAAGACCGAACTTGAGACCAAGATCTCAGAGTTGGAAGCCACTACCAGTGAATTGGAATCAACCAAGGCTGAGCTCGAATCCACTAAGTCCCAATTGGAGGCCACAACCGCGGAATTGGAATCGACTAAGTCTGACCTCGAATCCACCAAGTCCGAGCTGGAGACCACTACCAAGGAGCTTGAGACCAAGAAGACCGAGTTGGCGGAGAGGGAGAAGCAGCTCCAAAGCGCTATCGAGGAGATGCGCTCTACCGTTGATAATATGGACAAGGAACGTGAGCGTCTGAAGAAGACTCTCCACAGCCTCGGCGAGGCCACCGACTTGAAGAGTACTAAAGGAGATACATTCTTGTAAGTGACCTGGAACGAAAAAAATGATAGCATACACCGGCGCAGCGACCTAGAGACCTTTCCTTTGTTGGATTTCATTTTTCTTGGATTTTTCTCCGTCATGTAACGGATGTGCATTCCTTCTTTTCTTTTTCCTGTTACGAATTTCCTATAGTACGACTATGATTTTATGTCGATAAGCTATTTAAGTATCATGCTCTAATTAAGTTCTCTTTCAAATTTTTAGTTTGGAATGCTTCGGCAAGCTACAACATCTTATCATCGACCTCTCTAAGAAACACTTCGGATACCTTCCTATTGATCCGCCCAAAGATATACTAGCGAAGATTCCATCGGAATTACCCTCGTTCCTGGACAATACTCCTGCATCATGCGAGCTGCGTGCGGCCTACATTCAACACGTCATCTCAAAGACGCTCACCTATCGCATCTTCCAGCCTTTCTTGTTTACCCTGGGAAGAAGATTCGACAAGGCAGACACCTTCTTCCAGTTACTCTCTATTGATATCCGACGCAAGTCCGTCAGGCGCGAGGCTTTTTGGCGACAGCAGACCCTAAAGGCAGCCTATACGACGTCGGACGCCAAGCAGTCTATCAATGTCGTGGCGGCAGTGATTGTCGATGAAATCATTGAACAGATTAGACACTTCGCTGACCCGAAGAAGCTGGACGACTTGCTCACTGGTGTCCGGATGATCGTGAAACTGGCTGCTGAGACATGGAGACATGCTCGCGTCGAACGGGAACTGGTGACGGCCTCTATGCCCGCACCGTCTTCGGAGGGTGTCGCTAACGAACACTGGGACGAATATCCGTTTGGACGGGACGAGAGCCGACCTCCAAGCAGGAGTTCCATTCGCCATGTCGTGCTCAGGACCTTCCCTCGTATCTTCCGCGAAGCTGCCCATGAGGACTTTGCCGATGATGAGGAGAGGAGAAATTCGTGCGTATACATGCCCGGAATGGTTCTCTACTCCGACTCCCCTGTTGTGCTGTCCCGGATTGATGAGCTAGCCAAGAGGTCGAGCGATTCGCTTGATGGAGTCCACCGTTCTCCCCGCGGGGCTTCAAGACGTTCTACCAGTCGTTCTCCGGTGAAACGAGTTCGGGCTTCTGTGTCGCCTGCTGCTTGATCTCGAAAGACAAACCGTCTTCTTACTCCTATCCATTGTAACTGTTACTGTTTTGTGACGAGATTTCTGTTTCTGGTACACCTTACTACTTTTAACTCCCTCTTCGATCTGGTATATCGAACCCACCATTCGCTTCATCGCCATTCGTTTTTAATGTCTTTCCTGTTGTTTCTTATTATGATAACGGCCGCTCTGATGTGTATTGTTTACAGCGTTTGTCTTTTTGTTCTTGTCTATTATTCCGTACATATGTATCAGGTCATCATGTGAAGGATGCTTATGGGTTTTGGCTAGCGTTGTAATTAGTTTTGGTCTCGGCTTTGTGTATTTGAGGAGCGACTGTTTTCGAATACAATCGCTCCCCATTCCTTTCGTTACGATGCTGCCCGTGTACTGGTTTCAGGGCTAGCTTAATGAGGACACGATATATGATTGCATTCCGATATTGCTTTTGTGTCTAATAAGCTATCATAAAACAGCAAAAAAACAGCTACTGATTATAAGTGCGAGACACAGATTCCTAATCTTTATTGTCTGTATTGTAGTGACATCACATCCTCCTAGACATATCACCATCCTCAGAGTCTCACAGCCACTCCAAGCAAGCAGCATGAGGCTCAAACTCGACAATGGGCTAGCACCGCCTCAGGAGACCCTGCCAGGTACGGTCCAAAAATGACGACAGAATAGATGCCCTGGACAGCGAAATCACATATCTTTTCCCACAATGACGTGAAATCCAAGGTCTTTTTGGATCTAAATGGCCCCGATCCCGCTGTCCAGCTTCACAGCCTCATTTGACGGGCCAAGAGGGGATTGGAGATTCGATACCGATCAACCTTGCGCCACACGCTATCGGCAACGGTGATGGTTCTAACGGGCACTCCCGCCGAAGAACCTTGGTTCTCGTCTCGAACGTCTTACATCGAAGAGGCTGCGCATATTGATTCCGGCTGGTTATACGGTGCTAAGGCCTGTTTAATTAGCTGAGCAGAACTTATCGACAACGTATCCAGACGGAGTGGAAGGAAAGCATTCCTGTTAGTGACCGATCGCATATCGTTGCTTTTTCTCCCCCACCAGGCGACAATGCGCCCAAAGCGACACCAGGGAAGCTTTTCGTATCAGCCGCATGGCGCTACGACGTCCAAGGAGGGGTCGAGTTCTCATCCATGTCAGCCTCGGGGCGTTTAGCCTCATGGGCTGGTAAGGCGCCCCCAGCGCAATCATCCTGCTCTGAGCTTCACAGCCTCTGGGGGTTCATTCTTCACTTCCGTTCCTATAATCGCGAACGGTGCTCATCTAGTCAGTCTCACGACGCCAGCCCTGGTAGACCCAGCACTTTATTTCGAAGTCTATTGCTAGGGCCTGTGTCTAGTTGATTTCAGCATAAGGACGCCATCTTCCTTTCATCAGCCACGCGCTGCTCCAGCCTCTGGTCGGTGCTCTGTGACTGTTGAGCTTGTCCCATCCTGTGCAGCTATATTACTAGACTTTTCGGCGGAAACCTGCAGCTATATTGTTCTTAAGTCTTTGGTTGTTGCAGAGCGCAAGCCTCACTCTTTAGTTCTAGGTATTTTGTCCTCTAGCTAGAGCTGTGCGACATGCTCTTGCAGCTACATTGACATCTCCACGACCCGCATCGGTCAACGTCCGCGAGATAATACCGGTCAAGGAAGCATTGCGGCAGTTCTTTATTCTATCAGAATGTCTACTCCTGGTACCGCCTCTGCCGCTTCTCCCGATAATCTCTCTCAAACCCATTCTGCGTTCAAAATGCAGGCTTCTGAGCAGGTATATCTGTCGGTGCCATCAGACCCCGACGAAGACGCCTTCCGGAGTGCGGCCGCTAGTATAAATTCTAGGTGCCATAGTCCCGTGGACCATGATGGCAGCCAGATATCGGCTTTATCATCTCCACGATCAAATGCCAATCTGGGCGGAGAAGCCGAATCATCACATCATCATTCAGGGTCTCCGCAGAATATCGACGTTGACCTTACGACTCTTTGTGAGGATTACCTCGAACAGTTGAAGTACGACGATTACGTGAACGATAATGACGCGGAGGGCGAGCAACGAAATGCTGGTCCTATTTCGAAGCCCACGTCAAGGGCGTGGCAGCTACTAAGCCCTGGTCTTACAAATGACATTAACTCGCCTTCAGATATTGAAGACAGTACGGCGACTACCGGAACGGTCTACCATCATCAAACGGGGACGTTAGAAGATGAAAACGGCCGGGAGGATTCTAGCTCTGGCCGTAATGGACCATCATCATATCATCTTGCACCGTCTCCTAACATGAATGGCGCTCCAAGAGGCGAAACTCTAGCTGCCAAAAGCCCTGTTGTGACAGTGTCAGCATATAGCCGCGGCGACTCACCGGAAAGAGATGCCCCTTTCAAAAGGACAAGCCGATCGTCCAGTCTATCCAATCATCACCAAAGACCGCGCCGTGGTTCTGATGACCACGTACAGACGGTTGTGAGCTCGCCATCTTTGCGTGCAGACGATGGATCATGGATACCGGATTCCACCACTGGCCAAGGTGGAATCGATCCTCTTTCGAGAGGGGTTGCTCAGATCCAAAGCCCTAACCAGGTTGAGGAACAGCGTAAAATTGCGGAGAAGAATGCGGATATTCAAACCTGGTCCGCTGCCGTTATTGCTGCCAACCTCAGCAGGCCCAGAGCGAAAAGCACTGGTGATCCGCATACCCCGACTGGTTACTTTGACATTGCGCCTAGAGAACTATTTTTTGATGACTCGCACATACCTGGGCCTGGGATCCTAATCAACGAGCCAAGCGATGGTGAGAGTGACATTGTTAGTGAAGACGAATCTGTGACAAGTAAGCCAGCATCTGCCACAGGGTTGGTTGACTCTGACGGCGGTCCGTCTAAACACTCTGAACATATTGTTCCAGTAGCTGGAGAAGGCTCCTTGGAACCTGAGACCGACCCAGAACCTCGCCAGTTTTTCAGACCTTATCCATGGCATGACCCGCCTCGGTACCCTATAATAACAGCATCTAAGGAACACCCTGAGAGCTCCAAGGCTGCAATCGCAATGTTCTTGAAGAAGAGTAAGGATGTGGAGACTGCATCGCGAGTGGCCACCTGGGGGACTCGAAGAAAGAGTGATCCAGAAGTCGCAGATTCATTCAGCAAGCGGGCTGTCACCGGAGAAAGAAGAAGCAGCCTCTTCAAACGCATACCAAGGATAGGCGACAGCAGTACAAAAAGGAAATTGCCAGACAGTCACCAGCACAGGCAGGAATCTATCTGCATTAGTGGAGACAATAAAAGCCACGAAAGAAAAGGTAGTTTTCCGTTTGGAAAGCTGCAACCACAACGTAAATTGAGCGTGGGAAGATCTAAATCCCCGTCTCTAAATACGGTCAGTGCTTTCGTCGCCATGGCAGGGCAAATGGCCGCTGTTGGGGGAAGTGGTCCGGTACAGGCGGCTTCTTCTGATTCGACATTTAGGTCATGGGGCCCTCAAACCAACAGGACTAGGAGCAAAAGTGACATTTCTAAGACCTCGAAAGCTGGTATTATAAGCTTGATGGAAACGCACGGAGGACCGCCAGTGGCAAATATCAGATCTCCGAGCCTTGCAGCTCCAAGTCGCGATGCGGCAACGCATGAGAGTATAGACCATGAGAACGGCGACAAAAATAAGCCAGCTATCAGCCAAAGGGCGACGACAATGGACTTCTCCGTACGCTCACAACCGCCTATACCCACCCTCGACGGTTTCAGGAAGCAAATTGAGAAACTCAATCCGCGCATGCCCCCGTACCTGATCGAGCGTCTTGCCCGTGAACAGGTTAGTCGCTACAAGAGTCTAAGGGAGGCAAAAACGAAACATGCTCTGGCCGTCAAGCAGAATACATGTAACGCGGGTAGTCATTGTTTCGCCCTCGGTGGTCAGGCGACCTTGCTCTTGCCGAAGACTAATGGACACGATCCCGATACTACCTGTCCTCAGTATCAAATACTCGGCAACGAGGCAAGTGACAATGAATCTAATCAAATCCCTGACGCCATTGTTACTTCTGCCCAGTTCCCTTCGGGAGTGTCTTTGCCTCCTGTAAAGCGCTTGCCTGCAGAGTTCGAATGCACGCTGTGCTTCGGCGTCAAGAAAATCATGAAGCCGTCAGATTGGACAAAACATGTTCATGAAGACATTTACCCCTTCACATGTACCTTTCCCCACTGCTCTCAGCCTAAGAAGTCTTTTAAAAGAAAGGCCGACTGGGTTAGACATGAAAATGAGCTACATCGGCAATTGGAATGGTGGACTTGCAGCTTCCAAGACTGCCAGCACCAGTGCTTCCGGAAAAACAACTTCATTCAACATCTCGTCAGAGAACATGGGATTACCATGCCAAAAGCGAGGAAAACGGCTTCCAGGAAAACAGGCGTCAAAGATGATATTGATGACTCCGACGTTGAACAAGGTATTGGCGGAATTGCAAGTTCAGATGAATTGTGGCAACTGGTGGAAGCCTGTCGCCACGAAACGACCAAGACGCCGAAAGAGGAGCCATGCCGGTTCTGTGGTAATGTCTGTAGTAGCTGGAGAAAGCTCACAGTACATCTCGCTAAACATCTGGAGCAGATCGCCATGCCTGTTTTGCAGACCTTGAAAGATGTTGAAGTCTCCCATGACGCAACGGCAGAACTCCCTGTACCAGAAAGTGACGGTCAAAGTATAGTTCTACCGATGCGCTCCAGCGATGTGAAAGCCCCAACATCTTCCGTCCCGGCGTCTATTAAGATAGAACAAGACGTGGCTGCTGGTCTATCAGAGATACCGACCTCCAACAATCTGGCTTACCAGAGTGAAAATCTTACCGTCGCACCTGGTTCAGCGTACACATCCCAGGCACCAGCTTATAATAGTCTGGGGAGCTACGTGCAGTCCGGGACGGCGCCGTTCAACAACACAGCATCAGTTTATCTTAACGTGCCCGGTCCAATGGCAGGGGACGCCTTTGCAACAGGCTACCGAGAACCTATGTATACTCGCGGAGATTCCGTTACATATCCTCCAGTTTTCAGACCGGGGACCTTCAATGACCAAAATCAGAATCCACCTGCTCTTTCTTATCCTCCGAGTAACCCCTCGACACAAACTCCGAGGACACAGCTAAACGTCATTCCGGTCTATGATCCCCACCGACCGCTCTGCGCGTCTCCCACAGAGAATCTTTACCCATACCCGGGTAATACTGCAAGTGGAGAATACTCTGAAGACGGGATATTGAATCTTGGGGTCTCTGGCGGCATGGGAGACATATATGGCCAGACGGCTGAAAATCCTCATCATCCATTCTTCCAGTGAAGCACTGAACTCCACAGAAGAAGAGGAGCCGTGGGTCATATGTACCTACTATGTACGCGACTTATTATTTTATTTCTGTTTATATTATTACTTTGTGGTCGTTCCTATACCACTTTCTTGTCTCTTTCGGGTCCTCTATCCATGTTTTGGTGCGCTTTAATGCCACAGTACCGTCCGCCCACGAGCTACACATGATTTTATGATATCCACAGACAATATGATTACGCATTTATTATCAAATGAGCTTTCCTTGTAAGTCAGTACTATTTGGAGATTGAAAAATAAGAGCCACTCTTTATCAAGATCGCTGTTGTAATTCTAGTAAATCTAGCGCCACAAAAGTGTGCTTATCACTGGCCAATGCATGTTGTAGGATTTTGTCTTGCGGCCGTTCTCGTTTTACTATAGACACCTGGAGAGGGGACAAGATTGTAACTGACATTCACACCTGTCCAGCAACAGGGAACGAAGCGGTGAAACAGCACTAAAGTATAGTCGCAAGCCAGCGGTGACATATTACGACTGGTAAATTTGCCCCAGCGAATGTTTAGACCAACTACATGGATCGAGTCATGTCAGAATTCAATGGCTTATCATTAAGATTGCGCTACTAAGGTGATTTGAGGCCAGGCCCTGCGGGTGCCTGAGCGTGTAGGAAAGATCGGGTGAAGGTGATCAGCACGTTTTCACCCTTCGCCTGCAGTGAAATCACCCAGGCTAAGCTACAGAGGGTTAAAGTTGGCGTTCGAGGCTTGGGACAGTGGACACTGACATGGCACTTTCTGTGTTAAGTACAGAGTATATGGCGCCCTAAACTCCGCAAGGTCACACGAGGTGGATGGGCACGGATGCAAGAACGTAGTACAGAGTACTCCGTATTCCTGTACTTTTTGAAACATGCACTTTGCACAGTAGCGGAGAATTCGATGATTCCTGTAGATAGACTCATGGCAGGTCATGCCAGCGGAACAAGTATGAAAACCTGGAGAAGCTGTAGTTTGGTATGATAATTGGTCCGCATAAATCGCCCGGCAGTAGCGGCGCCAAGTCAAGGACAAGGCAGCCCGTTATGATTATTACGGAGAGAAAGATCGATTAGAAAAAGCTGTTCACTAAATCGATTAGCTTCAAGTTTCTCACTAGGCAGCAGGAACGCCGCCCCAACAGAACAACGAACGAGTAGATTCCTAGCATTAGACTCAGCATCGCTAGCGCGTTATATCCTACATGTCCACGCTGTATCGTGTGGGGAACCACCGGACAGGAAGATGACGATTCGAGTATTATTCTTCCCAGATGACCGGGACGATCAACCGTTACGCTGTTCTGCTCGACCGATGCGCGATTTGGTTTCGTTTGCCCAACTCAGCCACAGACAGCGGTGGTTGCACTTAGTCTCAACTGAGATCCCGGGCTGCCTTGCTGATGTGCTGTGCTCCTTTCCGAATCGGTCGTCGGACGAGACATTCTAGATTCTCTAGTTAATCGCCATCAGCAGGGATGGCAACGCAGCCCCGTTGATCGAGATGTCGTCTCTGCAGCTGGAGACTTTGTGGAGTGAGTGACGAGTACACTGCTTTGCAGCACAGACTGTAATTCCACGAGTCAGTCTGTCAGCAATGTGCATAACTTGGAGACAGATTAAAGGTAATACCAGACTCGAAATAAGGAGATTGCCCATTTTTTTAAGTCCCAGATGCGGAGTAATAGATAGAGTGAGATAGAAGTTGTGGGCCGGCGAGGCTGTTGTTTCTGGCTGGGGAAGTCGATGCCTTGAACCGACGCATCCCGCCTGCAGCGTCACATAAGAAGGTACGCACTGGCTGATTCAAAGAGCGAATCCCGCCATGGCAGATGGAACGATCCTGGTTGTCTATCGCTGTCCATATTTGCCAGCCCTATATGTCTTTACAATCAAAGCCACAATGAAATGAAGGCATACTGGGCCGGTTTCAATCAGTCCCGTCAGAACTGGGCACAATTCATCCCAACTCCATCTTCTTCTGTCGGGCGCACATGCCTTCAGGCTGTGTAGAGGCCATAATTGCCAATAATACATTTTCGAGACACGTATTCCACGGCCTAATTCAATTGTCATTCTGCAAAAGGGCCATATAATAACGGCCAATTGAGTCAAACCATTCAGTCGGGAGCAAAACCCATCAGCGCCCACTTGGGAAAAGGACGCATCGCTAGGTAGGGCTATACTAAGGTGAGGACCACCTGGATTGGCTAGAGTGATCATTTATCATCTTCCGACAGTCTCTGGCAGATCGTCCCGATCCAGCACTTTCACAAGCAAATGTGAACGACCTTACAGATCGGGGTGGGGAGTTTCAGAGCACTTAACTGCGCCTGTCCCGTTTCTAGCTCTGATCTAAGCTGATAGTCTTCGTTCTAGATCGCGAAAGAATCCAGAAACGGCTATCAATAAAGTACTTTATCTCACGTATTGTGCCTTCATAGGCATTGCTATGCTTTGAATTCTTCATAGATAGTGCGGCAAGCACTATTCAACGGGCAGCATGATGACCGAATATGATCAACTTCAAAGATTAGATGTTTCAGACAGCCTAATCGATGTATGTTAGGTCTCTTCTTTCGTTTCTATTCTCCAGTGGCTACGAACCATGTCTCCGACATTGGGGTTTCCTTTTTGCTAATCTGGGAAAGGCCTCCTGACATATATTTCTTTGGCTTCAAGCTGACTAACTTATATGTATACAGTCTTTGCGGTTCCCAGGTCTCTTTGAAGAGGAGACTTCCTGGGGTAGCGGCCCTGGGGTAGACCTTCAGGGAATCATGGACACCCGCATGGGACCCCCAGCGGTGCCAATGCACCCTTCATCCGATAATATCAGAGATATTTCGGCATTAGATTCGAAGAGTTCCGTGTCACTGTTTGATCCTCAGTTGCAGAATTCAATCCCTGACTCAGGAGACAGTCGAAACCAGTCTATACTACCTCCATGGTCTCCATATCAAAGCCTGTCACCGAAGAACACCGGCATTCCTTTTCCGGCATACGCAGAGAAAGCATCCTATAGCAACCAAGATGTGTGGTCGCCACTACATTTAACTGGTTTACCAGCTAATCGGTCATTCATGGGACCTCACAATAATTATAAACAAGACGTGAATATCGCTCATAGAGCATTGTCATGCTATCAGTATGGTACTTCTACAGATCCTGGAATCCAGTTTCGCGATTTCCCTCCTTCCGATTCGGGGTATGGAACCAAGAGTTGCACAACACGGTCCGTTATTAGTTCGCGGCCAATAGATACTTCCTCCACACCGCGGCAGGTGAAGACTCCCCAGCAGAGTGGTCAGACAATCGACAGGGCTGCGCCTGAAGACCACGGACAACATCACGAGTCTTTGCCACGCGTTAAGCATCTCCGAGAACCGCTGCCGAGGACATTCCCAGAAGAAATACGATGTGGCTATCCGGATTGTGAGTGGAAAGGGAAATGTCCATCTGATAAGCGGTGCGTTCATCATTCATTACTGAAAAGCATGAGCTGACTTCTCAGAAAGGAAACATGAAGCCAGACATAGAAAGATGTACAAGTGTGATGAACCCGGCTGTTCACGGAAAGACGGATTTGGTACTGTGAATGACCTCGAAAGACACAAGAAATGCATCCATAACAAGGAGCCTGGGCGCGGACCGAAGATCCTGTATATGTGCTTTGCGCCTAATTGTCCGCGGAGGAATAAGCAATGGCCGCGACTGGACAATTTTCGCCAACATCTTGCCCGGATGCATCCTGAGGAAGATTCCTTGCATTTGTTGAAGAAGTAAGTGGTCTCCTATATTGACCTCTCATTTGTTCTTTTCTCATGGTGTTCAGGTCTGAGGAGTGGTATCATCACTGGAAAGAGAGTCTGGAAGCTTCCAAGTGGCTTGTAGAATCAGCTCATCTTTCTGATTTGTCAAGCAATAAGCCTCAACATTCATTTCCTCTGGCGAGTCTAGATGAGGAGTCTAAGAACAATACGAACGACACACATCGGAGTTCCTGCACTACAATTGTTGCTCCGGGTGAAACTATGATGAGCCAAGATCTTATCGATCCATCTGAAAGTCTAACTCTAAGTCCCATAAAGAACATGAGGCCTTTCGATAGGCAGAATGAACGTGGGCCACAATCCGAAATCCCACCAGATGCTTCTCAGCAATCTTCCACAGAGAAACAACCAGTGGCACTTCCAGCATTGAAGTCTCTGAACCTACCCCTCGAGAAAGATAGCAAAGAATTGCAGTCTATGCCATCCAATATGAACCGAGGGAGGCATAATGATATTGTGGCTGAAGCAGCCTTAAATGTTGTTGATGCCATGACTAGACTAATGGACAGTGGTCAAAGAAGACAAAGTCACCAAGAAGAATTAAAAGCTAAGGCGGCTAGTGCTGAAAAGGCTGCTGCGCTACAGGATAGAAAGAAAGAAATGCTCCAGAAGATCTTGTCAGCCGCTTTGGAGCACCTTGGGTCTCGGAGTCCAGATACTGCTGGGATCGATGGAGGAATCAGCGAAAACCCCTCTGCGGTATCGAATGTTGCTGCGGCTGATGATGAAAAACCTTACAAATGCGGTCTCTGTCACAGGAGGACCCGTCTTTCCTGTGAGCTAACGTTCGTGCATGTCGTTACCCAATCCAATATTCTCCTCTCTGACTATAGTGCGTACAGAAAACACATGAAACGCCATGATAGACCATACGGCTGTACATTTCCTAAATGCTACAAGAAATTCGGCAGCAAAGCAGACTGGAAAAGACATGAGAACTCACAGCATTTCCACCTCCAAAGCTGGAGATGCACCCTTCCAGACGTTAATGATCGTACGCTCGAATGTGCCCGTCTGTTCTACCGCCAGGAAACATTCGCTCAGCACATTACTACTCTGCACTCTATCAAGGATGAAGAGGTCAAACCTCTACTTCTCAGAAACCGACTTGGTCGAAACGGTCAGTCGCAATTCTGGTGCGGATTCTGCAGGAAGATCCTACCGTTGAGACAACAAGGTCTTGAGGCATGGAATGAAAGGTTCAATCACATTGATATCGAGCATTTCAAACGAGGTGAGAGGATCGGATCGTGGGTCTCGCCCACTGGTCGTTTAACCAAGGATCAGGAGAAAGCCGCAGAAACGGAAGAGAGAACCAGGAACAGGGAAGCTACTAATGAAATTAGCGAGAACGAGTGCAATAGCAGCGGTGGCACCAGCCCTGAACCTGATGATGTTTCTGAGGTCTCGCCACCAATTCACCAGCTAACAACAACGACAACCACAGGATATAAAGCTTCTGACACCGGTTCTTCTAACAAATCAGAACCAAGTGTCACAAATAATAGAGTCAATGACTTTCCTAAAGCACTAAAAACACAAGTCGAACAGACACCTAGCCGCAGTCACAACTACAAGAAAAGAAAAGCTGCCCCTCTCTCTGACTCAACTCCGAGCGGCTCGTCCGCTCCAAAAGGATCGAGACAAGGATTACCAGCGAATCCAATTCCTCCGTCGAAACTGAAGAAAGTGCGCGCTTCCTTCGATGTAGAAAGACAAGAAGCAGCAGCATCACTCTTTTACACGCATTCGTCAACAGGACTTCCAGAAACTGATATAAGATACTGTGTATGTGAAATGAATGAACCCTACCGTACAGCACCAAACCTGTTGTATCGTACTCCCTGGCAACCATAACTTAACAACCGCTAACGCTACAAGGAGGAACAATAGTGCCAATGCCACCAAGGACCTTGCGCTTACGAGATAAATGACCAATGCATGACCTGCAGGCATATATTTTGCAATGCCTGTCAATATTTAGCTCTTGAGAAATTGAGAGAGGAAATAGTGCATTATAATCATTAGAAAAGGTGATTTTGGACTCTATATAGATAGTGATGATGGGGAGATTAGCTATATCGTGTCCCCTTTTAAGCAATGGGCAGGATAGGGAATGGAGTTTAAGAGATATTAAATGGTTAAATTCAATAGAATGGATTTCCAATATGTTTGAAGTCTCTTGATTATAAGTAGAGCCAGATGGTTATTCACAAGTGGTCCTTATTTTATCATTCTACATACAATTACCTGGGAAGCATTATGTCCTCCGTTTATATCTTTGACCCCTCTGGTTCACCGATGAGATCCAAGAATGCGCCGTGTACCTCATCAGTCAAGTCGCTGGCTTGCATACTTCTACCCTTCGCCTTGAAGGCCCGACGGGAACACTCGCGAGTGATGGAGCTACCGGCCCACGCCGCCAGAAGAAGAGTTGTCACAGGCGACATTCGCTTGCCCTCAGATTCTAGCTCCGCACGTACTTCTTCCCGTGACTGTGCTGGCTTATCGTTGTCACTTCCGCTCTCCCATAGACCTTCGTGGTAGGCAGCCCGCCAAGCAAGGAATGTGCCCAACGACCCGGTCAGAGTATCACCCTGACCGCCACTGCGCTTGAGACCTCCCGGGAGATCAGAGATGATGCTGGTGACACCGTTGGAGATGACGTCGTGCGCGCCCTTCTGGATAATAGTAACACCTCCGAGCGCTTGCGAAAGCTTCTCACACGCCTCTGACTGTTTGCTCGTCTGATCCTCCTCGGAACCTGACTTGATCTGAGCCTCGCTGGGAAGCTCAATTCCCAATGCCTTGGCTAGACGTCCGAATTCAACCACGTTGGGGGTCAAAATGCATTCCTTATATCCCTTAACCAGCGCCGGGTTCTCCGTGACCAGTAGCAGAGCATCCGCATCGAGTACGAATGGTATTGACCGCGATCGCGCCTCCTTCATGATCTCTGAGACAACCTTCTGTGTCACACCGTCACGACCAAGACCAGGTCCTATCACTAGGACATGCAGACGAGGAAGCATGGCGACGATTGGGCTGGCCAGTTCGGGCGGATTGACATTGTCGGGATTTGATACCGATGCGCTGCTAGGTAGGAGTGGATGGACCATTAGGTTTGGAGAGTATGCCTTGATGACCTGGTTATAGAGTTAGCAGGAGCCTCCGTAAGTGACTTCCGATGTGACCATACAGGCGCGGCTGATCGTTCGCAGATTACATGGCTCTAAATCGCAAATCCGAAGTATTAGCAGACGGCATTCAGTGTCAAATAGTAAAAGTCCGCGAGCATCGGGGTCTCTCACCAGATCACATCCTAACAAATGTTGTTAGCATCGTGTCATTTAGAAAGGGAAAGGGGGCTATGTTGTAACGATCCTTTATACATACCTAATCTTGCAGAGGCCATTGCGGAGAAGTACGGAGCTCCGGTGTAGCTATTTCATCATGAGTATCCGATACAAGAACCATACGACAGCAATGCAGCGTCTTGAAATCCACGCGACTAGGAAGGGATCAATCTTACTCTGCACTACCTCCGATAACTGCTACACGACCCAGCTGCCCTGTGGCATTGTTAGCTATTGAATCATTGCAGGAGCTCCATTGTAGACCATCTCATGCCATCATGCGGGGTATCGTCCATTGACCATGCCCCTCCAACGAAATGGGCCATGTATTAAGAGATCAACAATAGCATACCTTTATGGAATTTCTCAAGCATGGGCGGCACCATCTTGCGCACTTTGGAAAGTAGTGTCTTGGAGGAAGTCGACACATGGTGGAACTCCATGTTGGCGATGATGAGGTGCTGGTCTGCTTTGCGCTATTTCGTGTTGGTTATACGAGGGAACCCAGAAGAAGAAATTAAGTTGAAGAGAGGATTTACGAGAGATATTTTGAAGATATAGTATGGAAGTACTGAATGCGCTATCAAGACCAAAAGTTGTCGAGTTGAGCTTGGACAGAGAGGGAAGAATAATTGGATGCGATGACCTCAGACAAGGGTGATGTCACCGCCCAACGGGTCCGTGGAGATCAAGACAGCGACAACATCAAGTCTTGATTCAGCATTATCTTGCTATTTTGACCTCAGACTCTGTTTCCTGGTGGGACAGGTCTGATGCGCGTTCTACTACTGTTATGCAAGAATTTGTTAACTATAGGTGGAGATCGTAGGAGTGCGCCGATCCGGTCTGCCTTGCGAACACGCAGCTGGCTCTCAAGGCTGTCAGCATCTCGGAATATAGTAAGGAGCACTCGTTAGTGAACGATTAAATTGGTTGGGGAGTATTCCTGTAGAAATACGAGCACATAATGCTAATCTATCAACGACCCGAAAGAGTAAAGACGCCCGCTTCCTAAGACAAAAAGTAAAGCAATCACCCGCCGTCTGTCGACACCATACGCACAATAATGCTAAAGAAATTCACTAAGTACATGCGATTCACCCTAGGGGTATCCGTCGCCAATGCTTATGGGATAATAAATGACGGAGAATGATGGTAACCGAAGAAAAAGGATTCAAAAGTTGAACCCAAAAGAGTCAACGCCTGGACTTGGCCAGATGAGCCAACTTCATCCTACGCTCCAGCTTTTCGCGCTTCGCAGCCATTTCAGCCCGAATATCTTCCTCGTCTTCCTTCTTTGCAGCGCGGAGAGCAGCTGCTTCCTCCTCCTCGACGTCCATCAAACCAGCTTCCATGTCGGAGGACTCGTCTGAGTAGTAGTCATCGTAGTCATCCTCGTAATCTCCTTCATCTTCCTCGTCCGTTCCAAGGTATTCATCTCTCCTGGTTGGTTTACCATGGCGGGACGCTGAACGACCGCGGGGGTCATTGGAAGCGCGGCGTGGAGGCAAGCCAGCGGTTCCCTTGTATGTCGTCGTCTGCGTCGGTCGTGCTGTGCCCTTGTATTCGATTTCGTCAGGACCTCGTCGCTTGGGTGCTCTCTCCTCTCCAGGTCTGACGCCAGTTTTGGCGCCAGCAGAGAGACCTGCTGTCACCCCGGGCTTCTTGCCCGCTTTCGTCTCTTTCTCCTTGGCGAGAGCTTCCATCGCTCTCTTCTTGCGCTCTGATTTACTCAGTTTCTCCTTCGGAACGGCCTGGTGCTTGAACATGCCGACTTTGACAGGCGCCTTCTCTTGCGCAGCCTTGGCTTTCATCATCAGATCAGCAAAAGAGCCCTTTGGGGGAGGTTTTGAGGTCGTTGCAGCAGGGGCCACTGGTCGCGAAGCTGCCATAGCTGCTGGCGTCGATGGCTTTTCACCAGGCTTAGCTGCGCCCCCAGGACCGGTACCAGCAGGACGAGGCTTGACTGCCGCAGACGTATGAGAAGTTGCCGTTTTCATGGTCGCATTTTTGCTCTGTATTTGTCCGTTGGCCCTATCTGGCCGCTGAAGCTGTTCCTCTGCTTTCCGCTTCGTCCCAGCCGGGGCGATGGTCGGTTTCTGGGAGCCATCTCTGGAGACGGGCGTGGTTTTGCGAGAGTCTGTCTTGTTCGTCGCGGAAGAGCTACCTGCGGCAGGAGATCGCGGGGTCACCGGCGCGGGGGGTGGTATGGAAGCCGGCTTGCCACTCTCGATGGATGAAAGGACGGAGCTTAAGAACTGCAGAGCAATCAGAAAGAATGCCACTATCAGGTTGTTTTGCCATCAGAGGATACATACACTCATTATGAAGATTTTCCAGGTTGATAGATATGGGCTCTCAAGGTGAACAGAGAAGTTATTCACCACTGATGGTTAGTACGACGAGGTAGCTTCATGACTTCAACACGAGTTCGCCGGCCATTTACGGCAGATCAAAGCGTTGGGCAGCTGGGACTCGATGGATGTCAAAGTACGCTCTCCGTAGACTTTTCCACGGTCCACGACAGATACTCGGTGGAAAACAGCCCGTCCACAGTCTGGTCTCCAAGGATAGTCGAGATCCGACAATCACTGCAGCCAAAGCAGAAGGTGAGGATAGGATAGGAGAGAAGGCGGGGGAAGAAAGAGAGAGTCACATCAACGACGACAGCCCAGTGAGGCTTCTAGAAGAGAGAGTCACGTGCGCCACGGAGGACTGGCGTGTCTGGTCTCCTTGACCTGCCGTAGTTAATTAGTGAGATGACAATGATTAGATAAGTCTCACCAGCCACATATGCCTTCGCTTACAGGCGCCGCAACAGCCACAGTTCCGCCGCACTTTTTGTGTGGGTTCAATTAATTCCCGGCGTCGTTAAATCTGCGTCCACCAAGCGATCCCATCTTTCCGCATCTCAAACCCTCCGACGAACTCGACGTCTCAGTCTCCGCCCAACTTGCGGTTAAATCGATTGATTCTCCTGTTCGTATAACGTTCATCTTCAGTAAGTGCATGCTCCGTCTATTGTCCTCTCCAGTCTGCGCATGCTTTGCTGCATGCGTTCTGGATGAGATCGATCCGATGCGACAGTCCAACTAACGACTTCTCCAAAAATTTTCAGAACCACATTCAAAATGAAGCACCTCGCCGCTTACCTCCTGCTCGGCCTTGCCGGCAACACCGCCCCTTCCGCTGAGGACGTCAAGGCCGTCCTCTCCTCCGTTGGCATTGACGCCGATGAGGAGCGCCTCAACAAGCTCATTGCTGAGCTCGAGGGCAAGGACATCCAGGAGGTTCGTTTTACCCATGGTTCCTACGACTGGATGAGAATATGTTTTGCTAACTGATGTCTTACTATAGCTGATTGCTGAGGGTACCACCAAGCTCGCCTCCGTTCCCTCCGGTGGTGCTGGTGCCGCCGCTGCCCCTGCTGCTGCTGGCGGTGCTGCCGCCGAGGAGAAGAAGGAGGAGAAGGAAGAGGAGAAGGAGGAGTCCGACGAGGACATGGGTTTCGGTCTGTTCGACTAAGCGTCTCGTCCCCAAATGCGAGATTGTTACGAACGTGGAGAAAACAAGGTCTAGCTGCAATCTGGCGGATGCCGGCTGTCGAGCGTCTGGTTCGTCGCCTGGTGGCTTGTTCAGGATACCCTGGTTTCTTCTGATGCAGTTACGACTCTGTACGTATCGTCTGTGAGCTGGGAATTGCTCATAAGTCAAAAATAGAGAGGCCTTACCCATCAACACTGCTGTGTCGTAGCTGCTATCTTCGAAAGTAGATTATAGCATCATTGTTCACTAGCGTATATTTCATATTGCTCTGCAGTAGGCGCTAATACAGGTATACTTAGATTACCCTTCGCAGCTTCTGCGCGTATGCTCCGTACTTTCGGGAGATCCACGCAAATCGGATGTACTATACAGACAACATCAGTACTAGAGCAGGATATGGCAATAATAATAACACTGATTTACTTGTACTGCAAATAATAACACTTTATACGGCAATCAATGGACATGTTCAATGGATCCAGTAGGGTTGGCTCTAACCGCATCGGGACTAGCGTGTTAGGGTTCGAGACCTAGCCCGGTCGCTTAGACGAGAGAGCAGCCCACCTGCAAACTTGAAGCGCGAAGAACAAGAACAGCCCAACGCCTTCTGCGACCGACACGACGACAACCATCCCTCCATCGCTTTTCGATTAACCGCGTCGAAAAGCACCTCGAGGAATACCAGACAAGATGGCTGACACCGAATACGTGAGTTCCCTGCGATTTCCTCCTATATCCCCCGTGGATTGCGATCGTGCCATTCAAGTCAAGTTGCTGACAAGTTGTTCGTCTATAGAACGCCGAGGAGGCTGCCGGTACGTGATCACATCTCTTCTTCCCCGCGAGGCATAGACGCTTTTTGGAATATCCCTTGTTCGACTTGTGCTACGTGATATCAGCGAGGAAATGTCTGGGAGGCGCATGATTGACAAGGGATATATGATGGAAGAACTGGATGGGCTGTCACGATATGAGAGGGGTTACACCATGGAAGAAATAAAGGAACGATTTCGCTGACGATGACTTTTCGCCAAACAACAGAGCTTAAGAGAAAGAGACAGTTCCGCAAGTTTACCTACCGCGGTATTGACCTCGACCAGTATGGCTCTCCACGTCCCACGTCCTTTTTGCTATACCCTACGAAAGAGGGAATCCGGGAATGAAGGAAATGAAAGATCTAACTCGACATTTTTCTCTAATTCAGGCTCCTCGACCTCTCCTCGGAGCAGCTCCGTGATGTCGTCCACGCCCGTGCCCGCCGCCGCTTCAACCGTGGTCTGAAGCGCAAGCCCATGGGTCTGATCAAGAAGCTCCGCAAGGCCAAGCAGGAGGCCAAGCCCAATGAGAAGCCCGACCTCGTTAAGACGCACCTCCGTGACATGATCGTCGTCCCCGAGATGATCGGTTCCGTCATCGGTATCTACTCCGGCAAGGAGTTCAACCAGGTTGAGATCAAGCCCGAGATGGTCGGCCACTACCTCGGAGAGTTCTCCATCTCATAGTACGTTTCCCTTACCGTCATATCCGGTCCATATCTTTGTCCGGGGGATTCCACGGTTTCTAACAACCACACAGCAAGCCCGTCAAGCACGGTAGACCCGGTATCGGTGCCACCCACTCTTCCCGTTTCATTCCCCTCAAGTAAACGATTGCTCCACGGACGGATGGATGGATGGATGGATGGGATCTCGGCGGTTTTCCAGAGTTGTCGTATGCACTGTTCCAACTGTTTCGTGTTTGGGTTTCTTTTTTCTGAATAGGGAAAGCGGAAAAAGAGAAACGATCACGACAATTCAAACGGGTATACTTTGGAGTAAAGAAAAAAATGAAAGAATCTCGCAGCCATGGGTTTTAAAACATATCAAAAAGACAAACTAGGCCGGTTGGAAGAGACTTTGGCCTCGTTCGTTTATTTTACTACCTAGCTTAGGCGGAGACTCACTTCTTTAACGAATTCATATATTTATTCCCTCTAATATTCTATTCTTCCCTACATGGAAAAGTAGGAATAGTGGGGATAGGGACCTGAATCCAACCCACGTATAGCTGCACTCTATATCGAAGTTATTCTCATTTTCTTGTCAACTAAAGTAGTCGATTTATGCTAATTGTTACTGACACTAGAATACGGCCGTTACAAAGCGACCTACCACTAGCAAAGACCGTTATTCCTAACATCACAGACGACGGGCCACCGTGAAGCCAGGGCCCGAGTGGAACTATCCCCGCTACTTCCTCTCCTTCTCCCCAAAACCACATATCATCCCAAAAGTGATTTATATCCAACACTGCAAGCTGCCGCAGAAGAAAACCCAATCACCCATCCGGACGCCCCCTCCAATGGAGCAGACCGAAGCAGAGTCGCCGTCTCTATTGAAATTGATCTCTCTGGGACTGGTATGGTTGAGATCCCACCTGGACACAGCAGCCCAGTGAGGCTCTCCTTCTGAATATATAAAATATTCGGAGCAGGCGTCGTGCTGAACGAGGTCTGGTAAAGCCGCAGATGATGATAGCTGCGGTGGGCATTCATCCAGTATCATATTCAGGGTCGGCCGGTGAGGAGACCCTGGATTGGTGCGTGTTGATGCCCATTCAAGTTCGGAAGTGTCGGCTGCTCCCCCAGGCAGGACGTCCGTGTGGTCGTCGTCCTCACCCGGATCTGAGGGGATCCAGACGCGGCCGCTTATCCAAGACGCCATGCTAGTACAGTCATCGCCGTCGTCGTCGGTGCCGTCAGTATACCTGTCATCTGAAAGCGGAAGAGACGTTTCTTGGTTGTGGGCAAACAGCGGCCCTCCTGACATAGCAGGAGTAGGAGAAGGGGGAACATGATTCCTGTCTACATTATGAAACTGTCAGTATCTATGATTTTCCATTTCTAGGTCCAAGAATAGCGATATCGAGGAGTCATCCTTACCATTGTGCCCGCTCCCCGCACCCGTCCATGCCTGAGCGTGGGCCTGTCCCGGCCCAGTGCGCTCGAGGTTCACCATGTGGCTGTCTGCCCTTGAAGTCACGTCTGCAAGGTGAACTAAGGCGCGTATATTCCTGCCGATCTCTTCTTCCGTTGTCCACATGACCTCCGGGAACAAACGACTCAGAATGCTCATTCGGCTATAGTCCAGAGTAAGGTCAGGGTGAGCGGCGACAGTGAGAAGGAGAAGGAAAGCAGGATCTTCCCGCGTTATATATGAGCCTTGGCCTCCATGTTCAGTGAGATGAACCGTTCTCGACATCTTCCTGGTAAGGAGGAAGAGACTGGGAACGTGTATAGGTTCTCGAGCGTCAAAAGAGGAGGAAGAAGGAGAAGGAAATATAACTGGAGGTAGATATATCAGCACTGAAAGGCTGTGAATTATAGATAGTGAAGACACTGCAGAGTTTTGTGGATGCAGGCACGCGTACGTACCGATAGGATTCACTCTATAGACACCCAGATGCGGACCATCACCAGAAATCGGGGGTCACAGCAAATGCGAGTTGTTATCGTGTCCATATAGATAGAAAGAGAGATGGGAGGTGTATATGTATATGGGATATGCACATTGCGACTTGGAAAATAGAAAACAAGACTTTGATATGGGGCACTTGACATTGCCCTGTGTACCTCATATGGCCTGAGATCGACTTTCTCTCGTGGGGGGCCCAATGCTTTAGAAATTTGGCATTTCCAGTTCAAAGGGACAAGCCAGGAAATGCAATAGGCCGCCGCGATGATGGTTTATAGGGAGTAAATTTGTTGTTCTTCGCATACCTCCTGCTGTTCCAACTAATCATCCCCAACTTCAGGGCCTCATAAGGGCCCTAGCAAATATGGACATGTTATTTCTGTCCATGTCAGTGGGAGTGACCGGTCTGTATCATACCGAGAGATGGGTACCACACGGTTGGCGCCATTAGATCCTCCTGCTAGGAAGTAAGCCGGTGTCATCCATATCTCGGGCCTCTTCACCAAGGGCCACTATAGCTATAGATGCATGACTTCTGTCTTTCCGTACCGGGGAAGACGATCGATCGATCGTCTGCGTCATTGCGGCCTCGTAGTCGTAGGCCGTCGTTGCAAGCAGTGGGGACATGAACACCACATACGTGGTTGGCGCATTAGATCTTCCTGTTAGGAAGATGCTGTCATTCATATCATGGGCCTCTTCTTCAGCGAGGGCCACGGTAGATATAGATGCGTTACTTCTGTCCATACGGCGGAAACGACGACCGATTGCCTGCGTCATGGCGGCTTCGTAATCGTAGGCCGTCGTTGCAAGCAGTGGAGAGATAACACCACATGGTTGGCGCATTGGACGTTCCTATTAGAGGTAAGTTAGTAAAGGGATTCCAAGTAATCAAAAGGCACCTGAAAGACAATGCTGTTTACAACACCTTTATGGAATGAAGACACTTACCTTCATATATATATGGGCAGTTCCAGAAGACCACCCCATTACTCCATCTTAAGGGCCTCATCAGCAAGGGCCCCCAGCCTCTCCCATTCGCTCTTGATTTCCGCGACCATCTTCGCTGGTTCAAGACTATTCGCTTTGAACTCCCCGTCGACCTCTTGATACGTCGAATATATAGTCTCTCGCAAGCTGGGAGCTATACAAGCTGTCTGCTGGTTCCCGACCAGCTGCGATAATAGAGCCCATATGACCAGGCCTATATTCTGCTGGAACCGCTGGAACAGGGCATCTGCGGGACCAGTCCCAGTGCCCTGATATAAGTGCATGGCCAGTTTTATGAGAGACCAGGTGTGCATTTGGCGGATAGGATGACCCTCATGTTGGTATATAATAGGATCGACATGCATATACCGAATCACAGCTTGCACGAAAGCAGATTCAAATTGCTGTGCTGCGAGCATCGACACGATTAACTCATCCCGCAGAGATACGTAGGGCTGGCGAGTGATGGGCCAAGCTGATGTCTCTCGTAGCGTACGTATAGCAGATTTGAGCTTTGCAATGCTTTGAAAGGGATCTTCGTCATTGCTTGCAGATGCCATCAAGCTCCGTGCCTTCTCGTCGGTTTCATCGAGAGAGGTAGTATTCAAAGCCGTGGGAAGAAATTGGTCTTCACGAGCGTCTGTTCCTTGTTGGCATTTCGAACAATTGCAGTCGAAGTAATACCGCTCAGACAGCTGCTTGCGTCGAATTCTATACGGATTGGTAGTGTCGACGTACGAGATAAAGATCTGCTCGTCTGCTTTTATCGGTCGTATAGCCTTGACAAACAGCTCATCGCCGTCAAACCCCACAACAGAATTATAGTCACAGCTGTGGTTTATAAAGGCTGCGTATGGATGTAGATATAGACCAACGCGGTCATATAATGGAGTCACAAGATTGAAAGTGTTCAAGTCGAGCTACATGATATGTCAGTCATGACTCTATAGAAGGAAAAGGTCAAACAAACCTTTGCCAAGAAAGAAGCAATCGACTCTTCCTCGATATCACTGCGTGAATATTCCTTGACAGCTTTGGCTGTCAGCAAGATCCTGTTCCACTGATCTTGGCTCGTATCTCGGATCTCTTTAGCATGAGTCTCAAGCATCTGAAAGATATCAAATTCAGAGTCATCATATTTCTTGTTTACCCTGCGCAGCACTATCCGTAAGACAGCCCTGGCAAGGTTAGGGAGGATCTTCGGTCGAAGCTCTTGATAGATGGAGCATTCAAGGGAATGAGAGAATTTCCAGTCCTTGGACTGACAGGCCTATTTATAATAGTTAGCCACAGAATGACTCACATTGAGAGCGGATAAAGCCAACAAGTGATGATTGATAGGCCTCGTTTCACAAGCTCATATCCCTGACAGTTACCGCTTTGTATAGCTTATGACCATTGAAGAAAGCAAGAAAGCGGCAAGAACCGAAGCTTAGGTGCATTTGGAAGACAAGAGCATACAACTGCTGTGAAAGACAAGAACAAAAGGAGTGACAAATTCCAGCAATTATCACGCAGGCACTTTGTCTCAAAACGCGGTGAAAAGCGACAATGGAATGAACATAGCCAGACGGATATATGAAACAATAAGCAGACATACATAGCTGTAGACCAATAGAATAGTGAAAAGAACAGATCTAAACTCACCCGGTCACAGTACTTCACAACCTGACACCTTGTGCAAGCCTTCAAAGTCTCAACTCCATAGAACAGCTGCTTTTTCCCGAAACACCCGGAGCACGTATCCTCGAGCCGAGGGGTATCAAGCACAGCAACAAAGGGTCGATTCGTCTTCAGCACATCTTCTCCGATACCGATATCCTTTGTGGCAAAGAGACCATTGCCCATGTCGTCGGTAAGCCGAGGCATGGCTTTGGTCTCCATTGACAGTTGTTTGTTCTGGGTTGACATTTTGAATGTGGTTTTGTCTTTCTTTTTCACTTATGTCTGCTCCTTTGATGGGTTCTTTCGATGAGGAGGTACAATTTTGCAGAAGAGAGCCTTGGGTGATAACAAAGAGAATAGATGCAAAATTATGCCAGACACGCAACAGAGTGAGAAATGAAAAGGAAGACAAGCGGTCAGTCAAATAACAGTCACACCACTAGCAACCACTTAGCCACTTAGTGAGCTAAATGCGACAGATAAACGATTTCTGGTTTCAATGCAGGTTTTCTGTCCCTCAATCGAATAGTTCGATGTCAAACGCTTGGGTTAAGTATTGAGCTCTGAAAATAAAGAAACGTCGAACTGTGCCCAGAAATCAAGAGATTTCAAAAGATCCGGCCGTCTCTTAAAGGGTAATTGATTGATTGAAGTAAATCGAAGGTGTACTCCTAATGTTCACGACGTAATTTGCTTTGAGAAATAGTTGATCAATCGAGTTTAGAGACGGTCATCTTGAACCAGTCAAAGCTTGCCCTAAGAGGGGCCACGATATACAGTCACGTGTTCTACACTCGACATCGAATTCTGGAATAACTACAGCCCACCTTCTGACAAAACAAGAATCATTGTTTTAAAAGACGTAGAATTTGATGTAACTCTAGGTATATATACACGTACATACGTAAATGAGCTAATCGACAGACTCAGCAGATAACAAAAGAGGAACAAATTTTGCCTTCTCTGTACTTGACATGAGCGCACATGTAGCCAACCTAGTATGACAATAAATATGAAAAGCAGACAAACAGAGATTAGCTGAAAAATACAGTAGAGTCGTGACAAAGAAATTATCTACTCCTCCACACTCCTGCCCACAATAACATCGTAGACACCAGGAACGAGGCAGGGCAGGCGCTGTAACGAGCAAATAACAAATCTATCATGAGTAGATAGCAGTCATGCGAACAATCATCTCGCATAAAACCGGAAAGAACTTTTTCATCTAGCCAATGCATAACTCGGGAGAGGGGAATTTTTCTCGTCTTCTCAAACTTGGAATCATGTGCCAAGTCGAGTTACTCACAGAAGCTTACCGCCAACGAAGTCAGACCAGCTGCGGACCTCGGAGGGGATACCTTCCTTGCGGGGCAGCTTCTCGTTCATGCACTGAGCGAAGAGAAGGGCAGTCTATGATTTATCACTGTTAGCAAAAGGCACAAGCACAAGTACCGGGGGCGTTGGGAATCTATTTTCATACCTTCGGCTCCATGAACAGAGGGACACCAAAGTCAACAGCATTTCGGCGCATGACATAGTCCTCATCGAGAAGAGTCTTGCCCCTCTGCTTAGCAAGGTTGAAGACACCGCGGATGTCGTACTTCTGGAACACCTCACGGAGCGCTCTCTTGTCCTGCTTAGGGAACTCGATCACGTCCACGGACACACTGCCCTTGGAAGCAGACTCCAAGTGAGCCTTGACCTCAGGGCTAGCAGCATACAGCTTGTAGCCCAGAGGCTGGACGTATTCAACAATCTGGGTCAGGTAGTTGCGAAGGTCACCACCGAAAAGCAGACCCTCACCGGGTTCAGGGACACGGAAGTTCATGGTGGCCTGGAGGGAAGACCAGTAGGCCTCCACCAAGTCCTTTCCGAAGCAAGCAATCTCTCCAGTACTGGACATCTCGACTCCCAGGAAGGGGTCAGCGCCAGCCAGACGAGTCCAGGAGAACTGCGGGACCTTAGTGGCCAGGTAGTCACGCTTGGTAGCCATCAGGTCGACGGGCTCGGGAACATCACGTCCAACAAGGGCCTTGGTCGCAACATCGACAAAGTTGGTACCCAGGACTTTGCTAACGAAGGGGAAAGAACGAGAGGCACGCAGGTTGCACTCAATGACCTTGAGGTCAGACTCGCCTGTCTCCTCGTTGTCGGCCTTGATGATCTGCATGTTGAAGGGACCAGTGATGTTCCAGGCCTTGGCAACCTTCTCAGCAATCTCCTTGACGCGGGCCATGGTCTTTTCATCCAGGTTGGCCGGGGGAAGAACCAGAGTGGCGTCACCGGAGTGAACACCAGCGGGCTCAACGTGCTCACTGATGGCGTGGAGGATGAGCTTTCCGTTGGAGCCAACAGCATCGACATCGATTTCCTGGGCACCCTCGATGAACTTGGTGATAACAACAGGGTGGTCGGGGGACACGGCACTGGCGTTGAGAAGCTTCTCCTTGAGTTCACCCTGGCTGTAGATGACGTTCATGGCAGCACCAGAGAGAACGTAACTGGGACGGACCAAGACGGGGTATCCAACAGACTCAGCAAACTTCTCCGCCTCAGCGACGGAGGTCAGTTCCTTCCAGGCGGGCTGGTCGACACCAATGCTGTCCAGGATCTGGGAGAACTTGTGGCGGTCCTCGGCCTTGTCGATGTCCTGAGGATCGGTACCAAGGATCTTGGCACCACCGGTCTCCTGAAGACGAAGAGCAATGTTCTGCGGCAGCTGACCACCGACAGAGACGACAACTCCAGTAGCAGCCTCCAACTCGTAGATATCCATGACACGCTCGTAGCTCAGTTCCTCGAAGTAGAGCTTGTCAGCGGTGTCGAAGTCAGTCGAGTAGGTCTCCGGGTTGTAGTTGATCATGACAGTCTTCTTGCCCATGTTACGGAGGGAAAGAGTAGCGTTGACAGCACACCAGTCGAACTCGACGGAGCTACCAATACGGTAGACACCGCTTCCCAGGATAATCGTACCGTGGTCATCGAAAGTCACATCGTGGGACGTGGCGTTGTAGGTGGTGTAGAGGTAGTTGGTGTCGGCAGGGAATTCGGCAGCCAGGGTATCGATCTTCTTAACCCATGGCCTGATGCCGAAGCTCTTTCTGCGAGCACGGACATCATCCTCAGTAGAGCCAACGCAGAGAGCAATCTGCTTGTCAGAGAAACCCAACTTCTTGGCCTTCAGCATCGTCTCTTCCTTGATGCCAAAGAGGCTACCGATTTCCTTGAGCTCGTTCTGGCAGTCGACAATGTTCTGGAGCTTGTACAGGAACCACTTGTCGATCTTGGTCAGCTCGTGAACACGGTCAACGGAGTAGTTCTCGTGGAGCATAGCTTGTCCAACAGCCAACCACCGGCGGTCGGTAGGGTTAGCAAGAACCTCATCGAGGTTCTCGAACTTGTCACCCTGGAAACCGATGAAGCGAGGGTCGACCTGACGGATTGCCTTCTGGAAAGACTCCTCGAAGGTACGACCGATAGCCATGACCTCTCCAACAGACTTCATGGCACTTCCAATATCCCGGTTGACGTGCTGGAACTTGCTCAGATCCCATCGGGGAATCTTGGTCACAATGTAATCCAGACTGGGCTCGAAGTTGGCCGTGGTGGTCTTGGTCACAGCGTTGGGGAGCTCAGGGAGAGTGTGTCCGAGACCGATCTTAGCAGCAGTGTAGGCAAGAGGGTAACCGGTAGCCTTGGAGGCCAGGGCAGACGAACGAGACAGACGAGCGTTGACCTCAATCACACGGTAGTCCAGACCATCGGGCTGCAGCGCATACTGGACGTTGCACTCTCCAACGACTCCGAGGTGACGGACAATCTTGATCGCGGCAGTACGAAGCATGTGGTACTCCTCATCAGACAGGGTCTGACTGGGCGCAACGACGATAGAGTCACCAGTGTGAATACCAAGAGGGTCGAAGTTCTCCATGTTGCAAACGGTGATACAGTTGTTGGCAGCATCACGGACGACCTCATACTCGACCTCCTTCCAGCCCTTCAGAGACTTCTCGACGAGAATCTGGGGTGCCAGAGAGAGAGATCGAGAAGACAGGTTCCTCAGCTCCTCAGGGTTGTTGGCAAAACCGGAACCCAGACCACCCAGAGCATAGGCGGAACGGACGATGATGGGGTATCCAATGCTCTCAGCGGCCTTGAGGGCCTCGTCGACGGTGCTGACGGCAATAGACTCGGCGATAGGGATGTCGATTTCGTTCAGAGCCTTGGAGAAGAGGTCTCTGTCCTCACTAGTCTCAAGGGTCTTGATGCTGGTTCCCAGAACCTTGACGCCATATCGGTCGAAGATACCCATGCGGTTCATCTGCACACCCAAGTTCAGACCGGTCTGACCACCGAAGGTCAGCAGGATACCGTCTGGTCTTTCTCTCTCGATCACGTAGGTGACATATTCAGGCGTAACGGGCAGATAGTAGACCTCATCTGCGAGCTTGTGGTCGGTCTGAATAGTAGCAATGTTCGGGTTAACCAGGATAGACTGCACACCAGCCTCCTTCAAGGCCTTGAGCGCCTGGGAACCTGTAATTGATCGTCTACGCGTCAGTCGACTGTCCCAATAAAAAAAGATATTTTTGAAATTCCACGCGGCCGGTTCGTCAATTGATTGATCCTTGGGAGGTTACGTCCCCGGAAATCTTATCGCCCGCTATTCTACCGTTCCCGCTGGCTTGGAATACAACTGAAGATAACCCTCCAGGCACGCAAACTTACCGGAGTAGTCGAATTCTCCAGCCTGTCCAATGCTCAGACCACCACTTCCAATGACCAGGACCTTCTTCACATCCACGAGGTTGTCAGAGTCCTTCAGCACACCGCTGGCAAAGTAGGCCTTGGACGAAGGGGGGTTCTCAGCCTCCGAGGCCAGACGACGGAGAGAGCTGGAGAAAGCGCGCAGCTGCTGGGGTCGGTATGACGAAGGGAGCTTCTGCTGCAATCGCAGAGCTGAGGCCGTCGAGCGGGCCGCGGTCTGGGTAGAATACGAACGCAGGGCCAATGTGGCCGGTCGCGTCTCCGCGAGGCATCGCTGGCGCAGGAGCGACGAGCTCACCCGCGCACAGCGGGCTGGGAGAGCCATGATCTGGAGGAGCGGGGAGGGTTTGGGGACTCTGTTGGAGACTGTCTGAGCGGAGTTGCGACAGAAGCAACCGCTGCAGAAGAAGACTCAGAAAGGGCCAGGAGAGAAGAAGCAGCAGTCAATTGACTGCCAACCAGCGTCCTCTGTCGACGGAATGGAGTGTCTCCTCTGCCAGAGCCTGCTGTTTCCTCTGCTCCTCAAGTTTGATGATGATGATGATAAGGAAATTTTCAGGTGCGGAGAGGAACCGAGGAGGAGAGGAAGACTTTAGCTTAGCGGCCGCTCCAACGAATGAGTCAGTCAGTCAATGGAGAAAAGAGACGGAAGAAAGAAAATCAGGGCAAACAGTTAACTAGTTCACAAATTAACTAAAGGCCCGCCGATAAGAGTTCCGGTGTGCGGAGCCCGTTAGAGGAAATTTTTTGGGAAGCGGAACGAAAGAAAAAAGTTCTCTTTCTGCTGCAGTACTTTTACCGCCCCCAGTACAAATTTTTGGCCCCATGAAAAGACAATTAGGTCAATTAATAAATAAATCTGATACTCAAGACATATAAATAAATCAATTGTATTATACTATATTCCATGGAATTCACTGAATAAATAAACTGTGTAGGTATATGCAAAGAGCTGGCCAGGCACTCCGGCAAAGAATCCCGAACAGCGTCACGATCTCCGCAATCGTTAGTCGATCAGCAAAGAATTTACCAGACTAACTGGCCACCAGCCAATCAGTGCGCCATCCTCTCAACAAAAACTGTATGCTCGGTGCTGCCATACTCTAAATAAATAATAGTCTCTACTCCGTACTCGGCCTTGCAGTCGCACGGATATCTTCGTCTGAATCCATCCGGGATGAATCATTCTCGGGACTTCTATACGTCTCCAACCACCCCAACACGTCCATTGAGTCCCGACCAAGGACCCCGTCCTGTCGTGCGCTTCTCCGTCCGGCCCTGTCGCGCTCGGGTCCTCGTCGGCCGGATTTCGGATGCCCAGATATCGCCCTCGTCTTGGGATGCTCCCGCCTCGTGCTCCTCCTCGTAGTCCTGGTTGATGATCTCGTATACCTCCTTCAGCGTCTGTTCTGCACTCTCTGCCATCTCCTTACCCACGTCCGTCTTCTCTTCCACGTAAGCCCGTTCGTGTGTTCGAGCAGCATCAGAGGCAAACGCCCAGGCTTGCGCTCGAGACAGGATCTCGTCGGGCTTGCCCTGCTCCGGTGACTCAACGGTGGATCTCGAACTGATAGCAGCAACAGCCTGTTTGTAACGAGGCTGGCGAGTCAGCAGTGGGTATTCGGGGAGCAAGTGACTCTCATCGCTGAGACGGTCCAGCATACGACGCGCTGTAGACTTCTCTTTGGCCAGGATTCCAGACAGGTACGTCTTCTGCAGGGCGAGAGACTTCTGCGTCTTGGATAGAGGCAGAAGCACCTCGCTCGCGTAGGGCAGAAGGTCGAGCACTTCCATGTCCAGTACCTCACCGGTAGCACGTCCCTCAGGGGTAGATTTGAGCGGACTCTTCGCTGGGGGACTCGCCAGCGGCTGCGATGCGACGGAGATAGAATCAAGAAGAGCTCGTCGGGCTTCCACGTAGCTAGCATATTGCTCTTTGATCTGTTCCTTGCGCTCCTCAATCGCCTTCGACATATCGTCCACTTCATCTTGGGAGAACCGCGGCAGATAGTCATTGCCTTCTCCCCCAGACGCAACCAGCTTTGCTTCCACCCACTGGACTAGCTCATCACGAATTCGCTGTAATGCGGCGACCTTAACACCAGAAGTACTCCGTTCTTCGAGTGACTCACGGTTGGCCTGGAGGTCCTCCAGCAGCTTCTTCTCCCGATCCAGCTGAGACTTTGCCCGTAAAACAGCCTTCTCCAGCTTGTAGACCAGTTGTCCTAGCCCCTCACGCATCGCTCTCGAATCTGACGAGCCGCTTTCGATCTGCCCGTCCAGCTGTTGTGTTCCTAGGGGCGACTGTCCCGACTTATAAAGCCGGTCCAGATCCGATGTGTCCGGCGCATCTAGTCTGGATAGGTGGTCCTCGAAAACTCGTAGTTTTTCTAATCGTCGTCGATCGCGGAGAAGGGAAAGGTAGGTCTGCAGTTCGGCAGAAGGTTCGTTGGACGGAGGAGCATCAGCTGCGACGCTGGTCTTCATGAGTTTCCGCGATGTGACATCGTCTGCGAGCGCACTGTATTCCCTCCGCGCGGCGACATTCTCCCGTAGTGCTTCCAGGTATTCCTTTCGCAGGCCGCTGAAGTCGGCGGGCACGCGATCCACGCTCACGACACTTTGCGGGTTGCAGAGGGAGAGGTGAGGCTGGGACTGTTGGTTATTCCCTGCGTTCGAGCCATCTTCTGTGAATTTGAGCTGCGACTGGAGGTACAGGGTCAAAATCTGTCTGATCCGAAACGCTTCCTGGCGGCTCTTGAGGTACGGTGCCAGCGGCTTCGCGAAAGGTGGGATGGATATCGACGTGTCGGGATGATCTGCCATTATCCCGATTGAGCCTGTGGAAAATGCTGACTATTTTCAGCGTATCAGATGATCAGGTCAGAAGATTAACAATGGTCGTTATTATCACATATCAGCACATGGCCGTGGAGGAGTTGGGCTGTCCGATCTCGAGCCGTTTGGTCTGTTCCTCCAGCCACTAAGTACTTGAGGCTATCTAAAGTTAGCTACCCCGTATTTACAGCGGATGCGCGCCGATTATGTAACTGCTCTATCACTGCGACAACAATAACAGCTGTATTTTCCATCTTCAGTCCTCTGTTAGACCATATTGAATTTTTGAATGTTCATGTCTAGACTCGTTCCTGGATTTCTGCAAACCTGTAGCGATCGTAAATGATAGCTTGGTCGGGTCAGCGCGGTATTGTTCTCGCTGTGGCGTCGGCTCAAAATATATTTTCTCACATACCTCTCTTCCAAACTATCATTGTTGTTGCCTTCGAGATCGTTCGAAATCCGGATCAATTGAACCGATCTAGAATTTCGTACATACTCTCTTAATTGCACAACGGCCACAGAGTACCCCGTACGCAGGGCTGAATGGGCATTCTTCGATTTAATGCATTAGTACCTCGTGACATCAACAGCTTCCTTCACCCTTGTCGTACTAGACTAGCTCTACAGGCTCTACAGTAAGATATGATGCGCCAATGGCAGAAGCTATCGTTGCAGACGTCTCCAGACAATAATAATAAGTTTTTCTCATCACTCTTACGCGAACAAAGGATTCTAGAGTACCCCGTGCGGGCTCTGCGACTCTCCAAAGCTCGAGCTGTTTGATCGACACGTTGGAAACAGCGCTCAATGCTCTCAGTGTCAGTTGAAGAAAGCCGTCCGCCTCAGGCTCGGTAGCTTCAGCAGCAGATATTCAGACAATGAGATTATGTCCAGCGCCAGTGATTTCACTATCAAGCATCAGGTGATGGTTCTTTACTCTACCTTACTTCATACTTCCCGAACCCCTGAACATCGCACTGTGGGTACGACGGTGATTATTAGGTTGAAGGTCGAGGGAGATGGGTAGATCGCCATCAAGCTGAGAATCCCGGTGGGTCTACGAACCCGAAGATGATCTGTGATCCTATCTGGGGTTGCTGTCGATTCGATTATGGCTTTGCATATTCCGTAGGGATATAGACATCCAGCGGTCGAAGATGGTTCAACGAGACCGCCCGGTGCAATTGTCTGAAGCATTCCCTGTGAGAAATGAGTCCAAGGCCGCAATTGGTTGTCTAGATAGGAATTCAGGATAAGACCAACTGGGTAGTTGATTAGTCAATTGGAACAATCAACCCGCATCATGACGAGAGTTCGCTTAATTGACTAACTAATTGTCACTAGTTAGAGTCACCAGCCACGACGGGGAGTGGGCTTCTGTGATAGACGATCGGACGGATCGCGCCCATGGGGACAGACGATGCCGCAATGGTTCATCTCATCTGGATAGGAGCCAGCAGTGTCGAGGATACCAATTGAATAGAGTCCATCCACTCCATGCGTTGTGGCACAGCATGCATTGATGGGGCGCCATAGCTCGTTCCAGACTGAATTGGCGTGACTCATTAACCGATATGAAGTCGGACCTGCTGTATGGAGCAGACATGAGTTAGTCCAGCACTCTGCATATTTGCATATCTGCATATCTGCATCTCAGCCTCAAAAGGCGCAGGGTATGTCATCCGTCCAATGGTTCTGGAGGATCGCATTCATCGATCTGGGTGTGGCGGTGTTGACAAGGCTACTATTACTGCCTTGGTCCTAGTCGGGCCTGCTATCGCTGAAATCGACGGAGGAATGAGACGCGGCGCGATCAGGTGGTGGCGCTCAGATCATATTTCGAATGTAATGAGATCAGGAACGAAAGTCTGTCGGGCTGCGAGTTCTCCACATCGGCGCAAAGGACGATGCGGGCGATATGATAGCTATACGGAGCACCATCGTGACCCCTGGATCCCCCAAGCTTGGTTTGTGGACGAGGAAATGAGCATTATCATGATTATCCATTATCATCGTTTCTTCTGAAGATGCCTTGATTCGTGTGCAGCGCTCAGGACATGTATGAAGTCATGGACACGGACTGCCCAGCGCATCACTTTGAACCGGTGCCTCGTGCTGGCCCGGCTCTCCAGGCGACTGTTCCGGCGATTGGCATTTGGATCGCTGCGCATTTTGTCATGGCCGCTAGTTCCATCCATGGTCTTTCTGCAATTTCAGCCCTCTGCGCCAATCGAATCGCCGCCCTGGACCACCGGACCAAGTGTCGCAGCCTGTCAGGACTTTTGCTTCTCTGGTATTTTAATCTTTCTGCGAAAAGTAAAAAAAGAAAAGAACAAGCCTGAAACGGCAATGGACCAACATGGCGCGGTGCGCACCGGCAGCAGAAGTATCAGACGCCGCGCCACACTTGTCGTGACGCTACATTAGACTAAGGCCCCTGATAACTAAAGAAATCCGGTTTGAAGGATCCAGATGCAGGCCAAGTCGGGCCAGCAATCTTGTTGTTGTTCGTGCAGGTCAAAGTCCGGGTCGAGTGGATATAACCATCCCACTTCCTCGCCGATTTCATTTCAGTATCGTCAGCCGCACGCTGTTTGCGGATATCTTATTCGTCCTATCCTACATCTTCCCTTCGGGAGCACCGGCTGGTACCGAGAAATTAGAGGGTCATATATCCACTGCGCTGCGCAACCATCCCAAGCTTTCTGAATAAATTTATCGGGACTTTTCCTGTATACTCTCTTCCTCTGTCTTCGCAAGGCCGACAGAAGAGACGAACTGCATACCTGAATCATACAACTACAACTACAATTACAACTGCATCTCCACCTCCATCTACATACAATTACGCCTTGTGATCCCCGAAGCTGCTGATATGGCGCTGAAAGATTCTCTCCGCATCAATCTCAAGGGCCGCGGTCTGCCCTCCCGGCCAGACCAGGGTCTCCGATCAAAAAGTTCGCCAGACCAGACGCAGAGCAATAGCATCGCCCCCCAAAGACCAGCACCTGCTCCGGCTCTGGAGAAGCCACTCCCGCCAGCACAATTACCTTCCCCGCCAATGTCTCCGAGAATGGCTGTACCCGGGAGCTTCTCGCCGATTTCACCAGTGAAACGTGGCCAGCAATTCTCTCCCAGGGAATTTTCTCCCAAAGAGTTCACTCCCAAGGAACTGCCTCCCAGTCCTCGTGCCCCGGCTATCATCACGACCTCTGATGACGATGGCGCGCCTCTGGAAGACTTTATCCCCGAGCCGGAGCAGGACTCGGGCGACAGCGTTGACGCTGCCATCACTCCCGCTAGCACCCCCGGGCAGCTCAAGGAGGGAGTCAACGGCATTAATGGCAACAACAGCAATGATAATCTCCCCCCTCCACCGCAGCAGCTAGAGCCTGTCGCTGCGCCTCTGACAAAGGTGCATTTTGCATGCTATCAATCACATAAATCGATGCCCGTCGCGAACAACTATTGGTATTCAGTCCCCTGCATGACTTGCAAGAAAGTCGACCAGCAGAGCCGATACCGATGTACGTTCTGCTGTCTTCGCGTCTGCGGTGATTGTTTCCAAGGACTGCAGAAATGCAAGAACCGCTCCCTGGCCGAGTTTCTCGAGACTCGTCCAACAGCTTGATAAAGTCGCATATGTCTGCGGATGACAGACCATTGGTATTGATGATTGCATTACTGGATGAGATTGTTAGAGTTCGGCGTTAGCAGCGATAAAGGAGTTATGCGTTCTTATGAAATTGCGAAACGATATTGGGAACAGGAGACGGCCGGGTGAGAGCTCATGCACAGCTCAGCATCTACGGGATGCCGGATAGTTTCCTGATATTTGCTATCCCTCACAGTCGCGGCGAGCCCTTCGAATCCTTTTTCTGGTCCCGAGAGCGACTGGTGGTCAGCCGAGATGATACCCAAATATGGAAGGCCACGAGCTGATGATTGGCGACTCGTGACGATACGGCCTCGATTTTCTCTTTGGACTGTATATATTTTGCTTATACCCGTGGAATAATCGATTTAGATTTCTCTTTTGCTCAAATTGCTCAAATGAAGTATTGATAGTCTAGCGTATCTCGTATGTGTCCGGAGAATATCTCGATGTGAGACCTTTGAGATTTGGCTGATGCGGGCGAAGCACTGGCTATCCCACAGCACATTCTAGCCTTTTTGTGCTATGATAGGCCGTGAAATCCAAAAAAAAAAGAGATAGACGATCTTACCCAAGGTAGTCTCTTCCCTTTTGTAGCCCTTTTGTTTGAATCGACGGTAGTATGTACATATATTTGCGGAATGAGAGTCGTTCCGGTTTCACGGTACATATGAGTGCTTGAGCTCGTAGCTAGTCAATGTGTCGTCGATCTTGACATGCATGAGATCACTGTAATCAGCTAGAATTTCTGTGCCAGAATTTGTCTTTTATTTTTATACGTTCAGGGCAAGCAGGTTACCGTTAGTCATGATCTTCTTCAGTCAGACCGGGACAGCCTTCCAATGTGTCTGTCTCATAGCGGTATTTGCACCAAAAGCAATATTGGTGCTTTTCTCGTAAATATAGAACCAGCTTCATCAGCCGTTCCTTGGGTTCCAGCTGATTAAACTCATCGAGTTCTGGATCTTCTTCGTCAAGTTCTTGCTCTACCACCATTGAAGGATCCTTCCGGAGACCGAGAGCGTGTCGATCATCGGAGTCAAGGTTAGGGTCTTCGAATCCAGGCAACTTCGGGTCCGGAAAGAATGATGATGGCAGTGATGTCTGCATTATATGGCGAGCTTGGACTTCGCGCTCCTTTTCTTGCCTCTCGCGCACGAGGCCGCGATACAAAACGTTGATCTGAGAAGTCGGCTTGACTTTCGTTCGTTTGCGAGAAGGTCCATCGTCAGCAGATGGCTTCTCTGCATCCGTGTCATTTCGTTCTTCCCTTTCTCCTTCATCTTCTTCCTTGCCGGGCGTCTTCCTGTCAGTCCCAGACGGCTGAGCAGCTTCATCATCGCCGTCAGCTTCAGCATCCAGCTTCTCAGCAACTTTCTGCGCCGCGCGTACTTGCGCTTCCGTTCGACGTTCCTCGCGCTCGAGTCTCATTCGTTCTCGATAGTCACCTTCTTCTGCCTTGACTTTCTTCGACATCTCCGCGGCTTCTTCCCTTATTTTACGCTTCTTCTCATTATCCAGGCCAATTCCAGACCTGTTTTCCTTGACAGTTATATTCAAAGGTTCCGTGCGCCGTCGACCCCAGTCGTCGGTTGCCGCTGCGGCAGCTCCCTCCGAAGAAGCACTGGTATCTGTTGTGCTGGCCGATGGCTGCTTGCCAAGGGCATCTCCTACCTTGAAGCCTAGCTTAGCCATCATCTTGAAGCCTTTGTTGTTAGGATCCAGGGCGGTCTCGGACAGGGCTGCTTCCCGACGGGCTGCTTCCTGAGCTGCGCGCTCCGCTTTCGAGGGGACCTTTGCTTTGGCTTCGGCCTATCCATAGATAACGATAGTTAGCGATTGCATATGAGACATACGGTGTAAGCGTCAGGCGCGCGTGAGACTTGAACAGCACGCGAGCTTGGAGACGGAAGTACGACGAACTAACCTCCCGTTGTTTCCGGAGTTTTCGCTGCGCAAAGGTCTCCTTTTTCTCCGGCTCTATGATGGCCATTGACATGTAGTCCTCTTCTTCATCCTGGGCGCTTTGTGGAGCCATGGTCGACTCGTCTCTCAACCGCAAGCAGGTCAGCCGATCAGCAGCACTGAAAAGGAGGATGAGAGAGTAGACGAGCGTTCACGGGATTGCGGTGCACAGACAACTAGCAGGGCTGTGCTTTGGACGGTCCTGTAGACAGCTGAAAGGTCAGTGGTGGATAAAGTCGCGGGCAGCAAATCCTTCGGCGCTCGTTTTGCGGGGAAGTCAATCTAACTTCAAGCTTTTTTGCTCTTTGTCGATCTCAAAAGACATCACAGCCTCTCAATAGTCGATCAGATATCTCAGACTGAATCCCCACTATATGGAGCACCATTGTATCTTTTCTGCTTTTCTTGCAAAGACATCCAAGTGGGCCTGCGGTCTCTAGTGCACTTGGATTCCGTGTTGGGTCTGTTCTGCTGCAAGGCGCTTCTCATAGCGCTGCAGCTAAATCGCGATTCGGCGCCATGTGTATTAACGCTCTCCTCCCTTGAATGACTATAATACTATAATATCAGTTTCCCCGCATCAGGCCGCCAGTCTACGCGAGAGACGGTCTGATTTTTCGTTCTGGTCTTTTGATCACTGAGATTTTAGCTTCGAGATAATGACTAGGATGACTGGTCGATCTGAGACTCCAAACTCTCCCTGTCTTCCAATCCTACTATCTACTTCCCAATGTTCCCAGTCACACCCACCGCTGCTCTCGTTATCTGTCCCACAGCATCATCCCTAGTCAGGCATAAAACAATTCTACCGTATTTCCCCATGTGAGGCCCTCCCACAGAAGAATGCCCGTTTCATTGGGTAGAATCCTACAGATTACGGGGCTGGGACCATTCCTGGCCGTATCGGCGCAGGTATAGTCGGACATGGAATGCAAGGTCCAATGGACTTTTCTACCGGGGGTCTGGCCAGCCGAACAATAGATCCATCCGAGAGCCCCGAGTGCCGATAAATAGACATAGGCAGTTTGTTTAAAGATGGAGGCTGTTCCTGTGTGGGAAGCTGCAAGCCTGACTCCATTCCCATCTCCTGTACAATGGCGGTGCGAGCCCTGCCGTTGCTGCTGCTGTCAGCTTGTTACTGCTTGCTCTCCTCATTTGCTGCAGCGCAGGATACACTGGTAGATCTGGGTTATGCCAAATATCATGGCCAGGCATTCTCAAATGGCATTTCTCGATGGCTCGGGATACGCTACGCTGCTCCTCCCGTGGGCGATTTGCGCTTCGCCGCCCCCCAAGATCCTGTAGCCTCTGGAAAAACAGTCAATGCGACACAGGTAAGGTCTCTTCATATGAGTGCCTGCGTTTCAGTGTTGTGGCATGAGGTTATGTCCATATGGAAAGACTAACGTCCTCTTAGCATGGGCCGGTGTGCATCTCGACCTCAACATACCCGACTCCAAGCGACATGTCTGAAGACTGTCTATTTCTAGATGTCTATGCTCCTAGCAACGCGAAGAAGTCATCTGAGAAGCTGCCAGTCTACTTCTTTATTCAAGGTGGGGGGTTTAACGCCCTTTCCAACGCCAATTACAACGGCGCAGGCTTGCTACAGGCTTCAAACCTGAGCATAGTCATTGTCACCTTCAACTACAGAGTCGGTCCTTATGGATTTTTGGCAGCGAAAGAGATTGAAGAAGGCGCCAGTCTGAACAACGGACTGAAAGACCAAATTAAAGCTCTGCAATGGGTCCAGAAATATATAAGCAAGGTATGTAATAGTGCTCCTCCGTTCATTCTTTCCGTTACAAGAAACCTGTGACAGAAGCAGTATCAGAGCTGACGTCTTCCCCAGTTTGGCGGCGATCCCAACCATGTCGTTATTGGCGGGCCCAGCGCTGGCGGCGGATCCGTCACTCTATTACTCTCAGCCTACGGTGGCAGGGATGACGGGCTCTTCCATGCGGCCGTGGCAGAGTCGCAGAGCTTTGCCGGTATGTTTGATGTCGAGGGCAGTCAGTTCGCATACGACAACCTGGTCGATCGTACTGGCTGCACCGACAGTAAAGACACATTGGCCTGTCTGAGGAAGCTGGACACGAACAGTCTCCAGAAACAAAACATAATGACCCCGTTCCCGGGGGCTAAAATCGCGCCTTTATACATGTACGGACCCACGGTAGACAATGATCTCGTCCCGGATTATACATACGCCCTATTCGAACAGGGCCGCTTCATCAAAGTCCCCGTAATATTCGGCGATGACACCAACGAAGGGACCATATTCGTGCCTAAAAGCACCTCCAGCATCGAAGATGCCGATACCTTCATCCAAGCCCAGTTCCCTAAGATCCGATCAAGCGAACTCTCCACCATCAACTCCATCTATATGGGACCCAATTCTACTCGAGACTTCCCTGATTCCGGTGCCTACTGGCGCCCCGCCAGTACCGCTTACGGAGAAATCCGCTACATCTGTCCGGGGATCTACCTCTCTGATATATATGCTAAACACGGCGTCCCGTCCTGGAACTACCATTACGCCGTTGAGGATCCCAGTTCGCAGGAGTCAGGCTACGGTGTAACACATACTGTCGAAGTGAACGCCATCTGGGGTCCGCAGTACGTCAGTGGTGCGCCTCCAGCATCGTACACCACGTCAAACGCGCCTATTGTGCCCGTCATGCAGGGATACTGGACGAGTTTTATCAGGAGTTTTGATCCCAATCCCCATCGGGCTGCGGGGAGCCCGATGTGGACGACGTGGACGGAAGGGTTACTTAGTTACCAGAGAATCTTCATCAGAACCGGGGACACGAAGATGGAGACTGTTTATAAGGCTCAGCGGGAGAGATGCTCATATCTAACTTCTATCGGGTTGGATTTGAAACAGAAGTGAGGTTTCAAGTCAAAGGCGATCGCCGTTTCAATAGACATTGTAAGTAAGACATGATCGGTATGGTATATATACACCTGTATAGTCGCTAGGACTAAATATTTGTTACTTTAATTTGGACTTATATAAAGAAAGAAGGAATTTTATCGATTTTAGAAATTACCCAATGCTTCTTTTTATTCCGGCGGTATGGATGATAGCCATGATCCTATGAATGTCACAAAAGAAAAGAAGAAGACCCGCAAAACATGACTTTGATGACTTGTACGTACAATGTCTGCACATATGTACAGTATATATTTGCGATTCTTCCACCCATCAGCCGCAATAGCAACCGTGGGGATGCAATGACTAAAAGAAAAAGTTCTATTTCTTTCCCTGTCGGAGCTTCCTCTCCCTCTCGTAAGCCTTGGACTCTTTGCCTTCCTCGCCCTGGATCTCTGCGATGAGCCTCCTGTACTTCTTCTCGTACGCCGCGTCGCGCTCCTTCTTCTCGCGCAGCTGTTCGCGTGCAACGAAGTTGGCGTCCTTGCGCAGCTCGCGCATAGCGCCCTTCTTCTCCCGCTTGTACTCTGCTTTCAATCTGTTGGACTCGGCGCGTTCCCGGTCTGGGTCGTAGTGACGATCCGGGTTGAAGTTCTCTTCGAACTTTGGGATGGAGGTCTTGATAGCAAGAGGGCGGTGGTTATGGAGCAGCAGAGGTCGACGCTTCAGGGTAGCTTGGGAGATGAGATTGTCAAGCTTGTCGATAAGGGTCTGCACGCGATCTTGCACGGCCACGGGAACCTTGTTTGAGCAGGACTTCTGAACGTGCTCCAGCACGCGTTGGACTTGCTCGAATATCTCCCGGAAGGCGGTCCGGTCTGTCCACATGTTTGCGGCGGTGTCCAGAAGAGAGATGAATGTTGCAATGATACTAAGCTTAAGCTCCTCTGTGGAGTTTTGAGACTGATCGGCCTCAACAATGTCCCAAAACTTAAGCTGTCTGATTTTTGTCGTCTTCTTCGGTACAAGTCGCAAAGACTGGGAAGGCTGTCGTGATGGGAAGAAACCCAATTTGGACTTCGGCTCCGTGGGACTCAACACGCAAAGAGCGTTCAATGCATAGTTGACAAACTCAGGGATGTACCGCTTCGAAAGGTCCTGGTACTTCAGAACCAGACTCGCCGCGTACGCACCCGTTGCCAAGTCGGCAAGGTCATCAATACTACCCTGTCCAAGATAGCGGGCTAGGACCAAATTAGAGGGCGTGGAAACCGCGTGGAAATGGTCTGAAGTAGGGAAGACAGTCGAGACACCGGTGAGAATAATAAGATCTCCAGGTGTAAGTTTCAATGGGCGCTGCGCCGTAACCGTACGCAGATGCGCTCGGAAAGCCTTAGCCACACTTTCTGGATGACTCTTCGCAAGCGAATGTATGTGTCGAAGAATATTTTCAAGAATAGCAAAAGGTGGATGGTCCGGCTGGTCGCCCAAGTACGCAACATGCTCGACGAGTATGGCCGCAAAACGGCTAAGTTTTGACTTATTGTCGGGGTGAAGACGATGATGATGCAGTGCTCGAATCCTCTGAATGACAGTGGGTAGCTCCTGGATGGGCACGTTCTTCACGATTTCTAGAAAGTGTTGGTGGTTTTCGGGGCAAGGATAGGTATAAGCTGCACCCTTGTCTGCCACTTGTGACCCGTCCACTGAAGTCGCCTTCGCTGTGTCTTCGACAGGAAGGGTGAGACCATTGATCATCTCATCTTCTTCTTCATCCTCCGATTCACCTGGAGATTCGTCCTCGTCACTTTCGATGAATGAGAGGCTGGCATTAGAATCCGTTTCCACCAGGTCCTCGTCAATTATAAAGTCATCCTCGTCCTCCACACCAAGCTCAGGGGCACCGTCAGCATCCGCAGCTGGTTGGATGAGACCGAAGGTCTTCGCATCGTCAGGTATAGATTCATCTTCCGACTCGTTGACCTCTTCTTCGGACTCTGACTCGCTCTCTTGCGAGCCACGCATTCTGCGGAGACGTTCTTCCTCGAGTTCCTTCAATCGTCGTGCCTCTTCCTCGGCTTTCTCCTCCTCCGTTTTCGTGCGGTCAGCCGGTTGGGAGCGTTTGTCGAATGTCAATTGTTTCAACCTCTGATCGTATTCACGATTGGCTTCCTCGTCGTCTTTTGCGTTCAAAAGAGCCGCGCGGTCAGGGTTCATCGCTGCTGTGTCTTCCTTCGGAGGCTCTGGTTTGGGTTTTGGTGCAGTTCCTCTCATCATCTCGAAGAGATCCGGAAGGCCCTTGTCCAGCTGTTCGCGTAAGTCATCATCGTCTTCCTTTGCCTTTTGACGCTCGTATTTGTAGAACTTTGACTTGGCAATGACCTCCTTCATCACTTCTTGTTTCGACTTCTTTCGTTCCGGTTGTTCCTCTTCATCTTCATCCGCGAGGCCATCCATATCATCCTCTTCTCCGTCCACAATGCGCCGTCGTTTCCTTGACTTTTCGCCGTCTGACGCATCGTCCTCATGGAGGTCTGTTTCCTGAAAGTCATCACCCATGTTATCAAAAGATAAGGACTGCCCTCCGTGCGTAAGCTGAATCTCCTCGTCTTCTTCGTCTTCGAGGTTGAACAAAGACTCCTTCCTAAATTTTCTCTCGTTTTCTCTGGCAAATCTTTCCGCCGCTCTTTGTTCCGGGGTCATAGTCGGGTCATTTTCACCGAAACGACGGTCCATAATACCGCCGACTCTGTTCTTGGAGTGTAGGTCACGAAGCAACGTTTGTCGTCTCTGGTTGACCACTTATCAGCACACTTCTAGTTTACATAACCATCCAAGCTAAACTTACTCTCTCTTCACCCAAGGACTTGGTGACACCGGGTCTGACATGTCCCGCACCCCCAGCACCCTTCGATACTGCATCTCTAGTTGTAACATCGAACTTGGCCGATTTGACTGGAGCCTTCACCTCGAAAGGGTTGAAGCGTTCTCTGATTCCTTGGAGCGCCGCATTGCGTTGGACCCGATTCTGAGCAGCCGCGCCGGATTGCGCATTTTGGCGCTTCTTTTTTTTGGACTGCTGCTGCCCTAGGACACCAGTCTCACGAAGAGACGCCTTCAACTGCTTCAGCTGCGACGGCGGCATGACGACAGCTGATATGTATAGGCGCAGAGCAATCGAGGCGGAGATTTTTTGGGAATTTTCTAAAAGTATAGGCTCACCGCCTGCGCCATTCAGACTGTCCGGTGGATTGTTTCTCCGGCCGATCGCCAAGCCTTGTAGTTCCGCGGAGGAAACCGCCAAGACAGATCTATATTTCGGCCTCAGTCACTCCACCAGGCAGGCACTTATTACCATGAGACTGTGATTGCTACATTACCTTTACACTTTGTGTGACTGGAATCAGGAAATATGGACTACCTCTCTTCTTGTTATAAGAACTTAGCATCTCCCCTCTCCAGCTCTTTTACCTTTCCTCCTCAGCGTCCTCCTCAACACCACAAGTGCGAGGAGCTCTAGAAACCCGAGATTAGTTAAGGCTCTTACAACGAAATTAACGTCCTGAACCGCGAGATCCACATGCTCAAATATATATAACTACAAAATAATCTCTAATATGGTTTTTAATTTATAGGATGGAGGCCCACCCCTCGTGCTTGTGCACGATGACCACCGATCTGGTTCGTGACTATCTCGTCCCGCCTATATACAGGCACCATTATATTGGTTTTGAATCCTTCCGTAACTTCCTACTTGGGTCATTGGACTCAATTATAGATAACTCGGTCCTTTATCTTGCAGTTCTTAATTTCGATGGCGATGACTTGGGACAATTGGAACGTCGCGGTCTGCGCAACAAACTACCCAAGTTTACCGTGCTTATTGATAACAATACCGGGACCATTATTATCAAGTTAATGCCCGGAGCAGCTCACAATCGGGTCTCTCGGCTCATGAACGGCTTTCTCCGTGACCGTCTTATATTGCTCAGTCTACAGAGGCTGTTATTGCCAGCAGGGTCTGCGCGGATGAGATTCCCTACTGGTCTTGAAAAGGAACCAGACGAACAGTTGATGCCTCGAACTAGAAATGCCCCGACAGACTACCCAAGCTTTGTTTTGGAAGTCGGTGTTTCTGAAACGCTCAGTCAACTCCGCTGAGATGCTAGACTCTGGCTCACCAATACGAACGGCCGGACGAGATTGGTGCTTATAGTCGCATTGAACAAGACTCGAAAGCTCATGCGATTTGAGCGTTGGGAAAACTCGCCAAACGTTGTTGCCAGGTCTACAAGGTCGTCCACCCCCACAGGAACCGGACCAGCAGCTACGCAAGTCATAGAATACAACGACACCAGACGTCTGCTTACTGGTGCTCCTCTTGTGCTTCCAGTGGACCTTCTTTTTGACGTTGTTCCTGCGAACATTCTTCCCGGAGAAATCACAATCAGCGAACAGGACCTGATGGACTGTTGTGTCGATTCATTCCTCTGGCTGTAGGCTTCTTGGCCAATGCCTGCGGTCATTCTTAATGGGACTTTGCAATCTCATACTATGATGGGCAGTGGCTAGGTTTAGAGAATGAGAAATGTAAGAAATAGGAAGACACCAATGGCATTCATTTTACCTATTCATAATCGCAAGTAATGTAGTCCAGACTATCTAATTCTAAGTTGCCTCACTAACAGGGTTTAGTAAGTAATCTCCTTACAGTAACTAACTATATTTAGCTCCGGCTCAAGCGTAATTACCTCATCTCTGCGTGGGATCAGCTTCAGGCAATATTCCTACAATGATCGCTGCTTTACAATTATATATTATGTTACTACCTCTCTCATCTTTTTTATACCCTTCTAAGTACCTCCATTATTCCCTTCCATCCATTTCTCCAAAACATTTTTTTTCTCGGCACAGTGCTAACCCTTGAGCGCGACGCGCTTCAAGTCTTAGCTCTTGTGTATTCTGAGTTTCTATATTTTGGTTCGACCAACCCCAGTCCGATTAACGAAAGTCTGTCCGCCTGCATCCTTCAGTATACAATCTTCTATCTACTCTACTACTCTGCTCTACTCCGGAGCCCCCCCCCCCTTCTATATGTCCTTTCCCATACCCTCTTTTTGTCTTTCCTGCTAGCTCAAATCCGATATCTTCCTCGAATCGGTCCTAAATGAGATGGAACTTGACTGGATGAGACTACGCTGCTATTGTTAGCCTCCCTTCTCGGCCATAAAGACGCTATAATTTTGAAATTCACTATATTTATTGGACGCCTGAGCCTAGACTCCAACCTTATCATTGCGACATTTAGTGCTACGTTTGCGAAACCTGTTTCTCATAGCCCGACACTGAAAATCCAGTCACAAAATGCTCTCCGACTATCATCTTGAAGGACCCACGCCCGATGTCCTGGGCCAGACGTCTAGCAGTCTTATCCGCGATTACCGCATCTCTCTTATGTATCAACATCACTATGTGAATTTCGAATCTCTTCGTCGTTTTCTGATATCCACCTCGCCACAGGACGATACCATTCTTTATGCTGCGGTTTTCCAGTTCAACTCATATAATTTAGCAGAACTTGAGGAGAGAGGGCTTCGCAGAGAACTACCTAGATTCACTGCGCTAATGGATGACACCAATAATGTCATGGTTATAAAATTGATGCCCGGGGTGATGCACACGAGAGTATCTCGAATCTTTTTCCGATATATCGACTCCAGAATTATGGCACCCGGTTTAGACCTGCTCCTCTTGCCAGGAGGGAGCGGGCGGATCCCTCTACAGATCCACTTGAATAAGGAATCCGATGAGCAGTACAAGCCAAGGTCGAGGGGCGGCAACTGGGACGACTGCCCAACGTTCGTCGTCGAAGTAGGCATCCCCGAGACACTCGCGAAACTGCGGCAGAATGCTCGTCTGTGGCTCACCAATACGAACGGAAAAATGAAAAATTTCCTCTTAATATCTGTAAACCGCCCCCGGGGTGTCATCCGGTTCGAACGCTGGTAGAACGAGCCAAGGATTTCCACCAGATCCTTGTCCTTGAGATCCTCTACTAATGCACTAATCCCGACAGAGCCAGCGAACGTGCAAGTTGTGGAGTATTCCCACGTCAGAAGATTCATAATTGGAGAGCCTCTCATGATTCCTGTAAATCTTCTCTTTGATGTGGTTCCTGCAAATTTGCCTCCAGGCGCAATTAGTATCGGTTCACACGATTTTGTTAGAGCTAGTTGCGCAAGTCTTTGCGGGCTGAAGGCGGAGATAGGTCCCTGGAGTGCTCCATGTACATAATAGCAGAGTATCATTTTCTGATAGCTTTCACCAAAAATATAGCGTCTCTGGCTTTTTTTTTTCCCATCGATTCCGGCGGCAATCTACTCGGGTGCCTGAGACTTCTGGAAAAGGACAAACATTTTAGCTTCCAACGTTATTATAGTAACTCATAAAGATATAGAAGAATAAACCAGGAAGCCATTTAAGCAAAGTGCATAACCAAGCATTTCAATATCAAAATATTGTAGACTATATAATTCTGACGCTTATTTGCCGTTGCAATTAAGTTGTCTCGCTAACGGGGTTAATCCGCTTAGCTCCGGCTCAGGCGTTCCTCATCTCCGCGCGGGATTGACTCAAGGGAAGCTTCAAGCTTTCACAGCTGCTCAAGCATGTCCAGCCACACTGCTATTCAGATTAAGCGATGACATCGCAATCTAACGACCGGCTCCTGTGGCTATGTCTTGGTAAGTCCAGAGCCCCAAACCAAGTCGTACCTAGCTAATGCCCAGTAGGTGTATCGTTCTTCTTTGCGGTTCGGGGCATTGCCCTCGAGCTACGGCGCGTGCGCGATCTGACTGAGATCAAACACAATGATAATGAGGATTGCATGATAAGCGAGGGAACGGAAGATGGTACGGGTAGCGCCATTTCTTGAAAGTTATCTTATATACTGATCTCACTGCAGCGCTCAAACTAGAGACGCTCCTGAAGCTTTCCGAGAGCACAAGTTTCGATCTTCGAGCCGCGTACGGGCTTCCCCATATCTTAGAGGTTGTCGATCATGTACTCATAATTCTCTAGAGCACTGCGCATTGTGGCGGAGAGGTCAACGAAAGGCTCCACGCGTGACCTGCTTCTGAAAGACTTGGTCAGTAAGGATAAGGAACGGCGGGAGAAAGCTCTCACGGCTTTACATTTCCTTGTGTCTAATAGAGCACGTAAGACTTGCTATCTACAACCAAACGCAGTCGGATCACCTGTACTGACTATGGATCTTTTCAGTCTCCCGAACCACGGTTTCTAGCCGACTCAAGGACCTCCCAACGTATGCCGCCCTGATTGACTGTCTCTGCAATTTTCTGGAAGAACATGTCGAGGAAACAGGCACCACGATATCACCCATCCTACCGAAGACGAGGCCTCCCGGTGAGAGGAAAGCTCTCAGCACGCTCAATATCATACTGCCCGAGAACATTCCGGCTGCTTTGCAAGCGGGAATCGTAAGCCGCTGGTTATCAAAGTATCCATTCCCCTGTGCGGTTGCGGATGAAGCCAGGAGGCAAGATGTGGTCTTGCTGTGCAAGTCCTGGTGGGGTGATGATACTTTTATGTGTTCCATCATAAACACACTCGCTTCGCACCCGGATGGAGTTAAGCAGTTGCGCAAATACGGACTTATGGGAAGCATGATGGAAGAAAATGATCATGATGATTACGACAGAGACAGTGATGTTTGGATGATAGGAGGCGATGATACGGCTGGCCCGAGAGCTTTGTCCGGCAGAAGACTTCGCGAAGAAAGCGAGGAAGAGCGGGCTCTGAGGAGACGCAGAAGAGAAGCAATGGTCTTCAGCGAAGGAGGCCGCCCCCTTGGAAATGATAATATCATTCATCCAACGGAGAATTAGGCGTGCATTCAGTATTCATGGTAATTTCTAATTCTCCTTTCTCAGAAGTATCATACACATGACTAGTCATAGGTGACGAGTCCAATACTATTTGTAGATACAGGACAAAACAAACAATATTTCACAACCCCCTCCATGCTGTCTTCGCTACATGGTCGACCTTTTTACGACTGGTCTTAACCATTCCTAGTAGCTTCAATTCTGAGAAAGCACGATAGAATAACGTCAGTGCCATGCGCTCGTCGAAGTCGTCGCTTTCACCACCAATACTGGCACAAAAAGCGTGCCAAAGATCGTACACATTCACCAGGTTGCCAGATTCGAGATAGAGTTGATATAGTGTGGCAGTAATCGGTTGCATCGCCGAGGTTTGACCGCCTGAATTAGTAGATGACGAGAGCAGATAGTCGAAAGGGTTAGACAGCACTCTTTCGATCGCAAAGCGGGTTCTAGGCGCGAATGTATCTTTCAGCGGACTTTTCAAGTCGAAGAGAAAAACTTCATGGAGGAACAAGTCCTGCGGTCTGATCAACGTCCTATCAAAGTGGGCTTTCAGCTCCGTATAGAGACGATCGACGATAGCGGTGTATTCGGAATCCTCCTTTGTCAGTTTTGCTTGGGACTTTTTCAGCTTGACCTGTTGCTTGACGACAGTTGTTGTCGTAATAGACCGGCTACTACTATAGCCGCTCTTGAGAGTCCCTGCGCCTTGATTCGACCCCACAAACGCTTCGAGATCTTCAATGATCTTCTGGAGTTCAGAGGAATTGTCCAGCAAAGGGTTCAACTTCTTGCAAAGATCCTGCAGACCAGCAGAATCTTGTTCCCTTGTGGCTGACAATATCTGCTCCATAACCAAGGAATCTCGCAGTTCCCCAGCTAGAGCAAGGACAGCTAGCTGCACGGTACTGACATCTTTGGCGACCTTTAGGGAGTCATTAATACACGCAGCAACTCTAACTGATTGGAACAGCTCCTGCATCTTTTCTTGGTTCATTTGCAGAGATCGTTTGGTCTCCTCAAAAAGGAACGTATCATCGTTGAGGAAACTGCGGACATGGCCGGTGTTGCCATCATCTATCAAATCTTCACAAAACCTAGGTAATTTTAGTCAAAGAAGCTGTCAAACGAACTATATTACATACTTGCGAAACGATGGCAGATTCCTGATAGACTGGCCGAATTCGCTCTGCTGTACAGCCGAAGAAATAGTTTTTCCAAGAAGGGCTGATAATGGATTCGCAAAGAAATGAGACATGCAAGCGTACTAAACACCCGAATAGTCAGCCAACTGCATTTGACATTTGCACACGATCATACCTTCACCATACGACCAAAGGTCTCGAGGCTTTGAAAATAGTTTCCTGATCGTTCCAGTAGTACTTTGCTAATTTGCGGGCCCAGCCACAGTCTGTTTTCCTTGTTTGTCTGTACTGACTCATATAAGCGATGAATGGAATCTCCGACTCCGCTGATTTCGAAATGCTTGCCCTGGAGCAAGGACACGGTTGATCGAGGTAGTCTGTCCTCGAATAACTCGAAAGATGTTGAGACTCCAAAAAGCAAAACAAACGGTATTCGGTCCAGCCACGAACTAAGACATGTTAGTTTTCAACGGGAGAAGAACGCTGCCAGCCATACCTTAAGAGGGACAAGAGATCTGATAACAACTTCGGATCGAATGCTTCGCTATCGCGGAAGGCGACTGCTAACTTCCGGACCCCATGTCTCTTTACACAGCCGTGTAGAACCTCGAGGTCGTAACTTAGGAGTCGCGGTCCCTAGACCTAACGTCAGCACGAAATTCATTCATAGATAAGCTTATACATACGTCACTTTGCGCCGAGAGTTCTTGATATCCCTCATTGCCTTCGAAGATTGAGACGCCTGCTCTGATAATGTTTTTCAGGGCCGTTTTTAAGTTCGGCGCATCTTCCGATTCTAGCACCACAACACCGCCCTCTTTCGTGGTCAGCAGCCGGTTATGGATTCTATCCAAGAGCCTGCCAAAGGAAGAGACATTGGACCCAATATTAATCAGTGCTGTTGGTATATAATCGTGGCTGTTAAATAATTCAGCATCATCTTGCAAATAGGACATAAACATGAAGCAATTTACCTTCCAGGAGCAGAGTCCGCAATGAATGATGACAAGTCGTGCAGGATTTGAGTGTCCAGCTCTTCCAGGACCGCCTGATGGAACGTTAGATTTACAGCACAGCTCTATACAGCACTACTATGCTCTACTGACCGTAATTTTCTCCTCTTGTCGGGACCAAACCTGCCGGAAAGTGCTGTATCTCAATTGCACCAGGCTAGCAGACTCTGTCCCGTTGAGGAGAGGCACAAACGGTAGTTGTGCATTTTCTTGAACATGATTTTCTTTCGTGACCTTACGTCTTTTAGACGAGCGCTCATTGGCAACATCTGCTGTTTTCGCAGCTTTGTAGACGTACACGCCCTTGGAACCATTAGTTTTTTTTTTTTCTTCTTTAGCCACGCGTGGTTTGACAGTACCTGACTAGAAGTTTCTCTAGATGTCCCAAATGGAACGGACTCGTGAAACTCGGTATCCATAATTGCAGATTGAGAGGATCATATCAATATCATCTTGAGCGCGGTCCTCGAATCTGCTTTACTGGCATTTCCGAGTGGAGCAACCGCGTCGCGCTCCGCTAAACCCAAAAAGGATACATTCGTTGCTCTCGCCACGGACTCCGGCGCTTTATCGGGACAGACTCTTGTGAAAATTATCTGGAGGTTTCTTGCTTGGGATTACTCTTTATTCGACAGTGTTTCTACTGATGACTTGAGAGGGCTTCTCCTTCATGCTCCGTCAGGCTATTCAGGGAGCTCGGTGGTCTCAACATGCGATTCCCAGGAGCTTGTTAATATCGTCAAATCTTCCTCCGCGGCGGACCTTCTCCGGCGCAGCGTGGCGCTTCCTTCGAAATGACGACTCAAAGGACAAAGTCCGCTTCTTCGAACAGGATACACGGGCTAGTAAGCGCAGGGTGGAGGTAGACCCGGAAGCTGAGGAGAGCGTCGAAGCGCAAGAAGTGCAGAGCGAGCTCTCGAAGCTTGAGCAGGAACTACAGGCGCTCGAAGAAGGTCCATATGGCCCGAACAGCGAGTTCATGAAAAAGCTTCCGGAGAGGGACAGGCTTATCGCACTCAGAGCTCTTCGAGAATACGAAGCACGAAAGGGCCCAAATCAACATGAGTCAAAAGCTGGTCTTGCGGAGGTCTTTGACGAAGAGTTGGATGCAATGCTCAAGGAGGAGTTTGAAGGGCTAGCGAAAGAGGAAGAGGAAGACTGGGATCCAACGAAACCGATCGAGCAGCAGCAGCGATTACCTTTCAAAGAAGCGCCTGGGACTTCACTTGATGCTGGACACCACCCTTACGTTTCTCGATTTAACGAATCTTTGAAAGGCCTTTCTAAAGACAACCCAAACGATAATCACAAGCAGGAGGAACTTTGGAAATGGTATCGGCGGTGCAAGCAGACTTTGCCGTCTTTCTTGGCCTCGATGCCAGAAGAGACGATGGCAGCGCTGTGGGAGACGCAATCTCGGAGTGAGATCGCAAACACAACCCGCGTGCAGCGCCTCCAGTTGCTAGTCGAAGATTTGGCATCTGCGGGACGGAAGCCTACTACGCAACAGATATTGGTCTATATCGAGTCATTACACGAACATGGGAATACCAACGGAGCCTTGGAGCTGTGGCGTGCACATCAAACGGACATCGATCAAGGAAGGGAAGCGTTGGAGGGTTACTGGACGCTCGGAGTACGTCTGCTTTCAGCGCAAGACGATCCTCAAAAAGCGCAGGATATGGCTCTCGCTTTCCTTGCCAACGACAGGTCCCGTCAGCCTCGTATCCTCATCCCCGTCATAGACGCGTGGGGTAGACAGCCAGGCGAGGCAGCGGCAGTCAAGGCATGGGCACTATATTTGCAACTAAAGACCTTCCTTGGCCCCGACATGACAATGGAAGACTATGATACCATCAGCGTAGGCTTTCTCAAGTCTAACAGGCTTGATATCGCCCTCGCTGTGTTTAAAGATATGATGGTGACCGGTCGGTATCCTGACAATGATTCCACTGCACTATACAAAGCAGCGGTTGGTCTTGTGGGTAATCTTCAGACTTCTAGTATAAGCGAAGAAGAAGTCAACAAGGTGTCGCTGTCAGCGCTGACGATATTACCGCGGGCATTCCAAAACAGATTCTTCTACGGAAGTTGGATGAAGAAGCTTATCGGGATGGGAGAAGTCGACTCCGCTGCTTTAGTTGTCGAACTAATGTACGAGCGCGGTGTTAAGCCGGATCCTAAGCATTTGAACGGCATAATTGGGGCGTGGCTTCGTGAAGGAAACACCAACGCAAGAGACAAGGCCGAGAGGCTGGGATGGACTATGATCCAGAGACGGATTGACATGGTCTGGGCAAGAACGTATCCAGAGAAATCGCCCAATGACTCCTCGAAACCATCTGTCTATAAAGGATCTGAAACAGCCCGTATCCCTCGCTTTATGCGGAGGACAGTTCCTCCAGCGACTATCGAGACGTTTTGCCTGCTGCTTCTCCATTATACCCGTCGTGGAGACGAGGACATGATCAGATACTTGACGAAATGCCTCAGAGATGCCCGGATTCGGCCAAACTCATACTTCATGAACCATCTGCTGTATGACGAGCTTCGCCGGCAGGATATTCGCACTTTATGGGTCAAATATAAAGAAATGTCTACTCATGTTCGGCCCGACCTTGAGACATTTGCCTGTCTCTGGGACTGTGCGAAACTTCAGTACGATCGTTTCAAAGATCCAAACACAGGCTTTCCGCCTGCCAGGGGTCTGTATGCCGAGATGATGCGCTGGTACGCCCAGCTCACGCCACACTGGCAGAACGTCGCCAGGGAAGAGTTCTCCAAAGACCTATATGACCAAATCACCCGCTGCTTCTGCCTCTCCAGGGATATCCACGGTACTCTTGTCGCCCTGCACTCTATGAGAGACACTTTCGGGTTCTTTCCAGATGATGATACCGCTCACATGCTGGTCCTGCAAGTCGCTCGCATGGCCGGTGTACCTACAGGAACGCCTAGACGTCGTCTCCGCAGACTCTCTGATAATCCTCGCAACAAAGAAAACATCGCGCATGTTCGAAGACTGCTCGAGATTCTGAGCGAGCGGAAAATATCTGCCCTGCGAACCCAAGGGCTCAATGTCGAACAACTCGAAAGCACAGAGAAGCAGCAGCTACAACTCGAAATCATGGCTGAACTCCTTAGAGTTGTGATCAGCCGAGCAGAACCAAATTCAACCCCTGCCCAGATCGAGGACAAACTTGCTGCCGTGGCTGCAGAGATGAGTGTTCCCAAAATCGACCTCGGTTCGCCTCTGACGGGGGACGCGCTGGTATTATAGATAGCCTCTTTCACCTGCCACCCGTCGGGCTTTTGTTTTGTCTGCTGCGGATGGCATCCTCCTTGCAAGCAGTTGTATTAATGTACGGGTCCAACAACGACTCTAACCAACACTACGGTATAGAAGAAATGACTGGCTGGGTTTAGATAAAAGTTAGATGAGTACATTGTATATATACACCTCTTCTCCTGTACCATAGAATAGCAACGTGGTCTCTCCATACGATTCCTAACCACGTCATTTATTGTCCAATATTGAATTGATCATTGCCATTTAGACTACGAGTGCATCCCAATTTGCACTGCGTGGAGATCTCCAAGCCAGTATCGAAGTCATACAGAAGACTCGTGACGAGTCATTGTGAAATTTGAGTAAATAGAACACTAGATCCTTACTGTCTCAAGCAAATCGCAAACGTCAATATCAATGTTATTATGAAAAATCTAAAAACCAGCGCCATCATACTCCATGATAAGCTCGAGGCGGCTTCGGAAAAATGCACAATCAGAGTCACACTCCGTACTGTTCATACAGGTTTTTTGGGGGGAATCAAAATAGTCACCTTTTCTAACTACCTCGTTTCCTTCTATCGCCCATTCCCGAACAGATAAATCGAAAAAAGAAAAGAAAACTCAGTACAGCACTCAAACGGAGGTTCATTTCTTGCCCTTCTTTTTCTTCTTGGGACTTTCCGGGCTCGCTGTTTCTGGAGCAGCGGGCCCTCCTGACTCTACTAAGACTGCATCATCATCGCTGCCTGTGGCAGAGGGAACTGGTTCGGGGTTCTTGGTTGCAGATGTCGTTTGGGCGGATGAAGTAGTAGGCCTAGAGCCGCTCTTGCTAGCTGCCTCCTGATCGAGCTCCTTCATGAATCCCTCCTGGATGGTGGCCTTCTTGCGATCCCACCACTCCCGCTCGTCTTTGGTGCTGGACTGCATTTCCTGAATGCGTCGGCGGAAAGCCTCGTTGTTGATCATTTCATTCGCAGACTGGAAGATGGTCTGACCCCAGCCGGGGACATAAGCATTGGCCTGTAAATAGACAAGTATCGTTAATAACTGAATTGTGAAAAATGTAACGAGATAATCCGGAATCAGGGAAGTATTAATCAGAGGAAACGGGAGCGCGAAATGGACTTGCCTCAGCGACAACATCGCGAACTTCATCCTCCATCTCCTTCTCTGCTCTCGAAAACCGATTCCACAGATCATCCCCGACGCTTCCGCGCTGCAGCAACATTGCCAAGGCCTGCTTCTGGTTCCGGACGGCCATGACACGGTTGATGTCCTCAGCGGCGCGGCGCAGAAGTGCGGCCTTGAGAACGGTCTCCGGAACAGGGGGAGCCTTCTTTTCTTTCTCCTTTCCAGAAGCCGGAGGCTCCAAGTGAAGAAGAGAGTAGTATATGTCTCGTTGCAGATGAGGCGGGAACCATGGTGCGAGGGAGGTTGCTTTCACTATTATACGACTATTAGCTTTGATGCGATGACGCTCCCTTTTTCAGCGCGGAGCAGAGTGACAAACCAGCTTTTCGTTTTCGGTAGAGAGAGGAGAATGTCGCTAATGAGCCGATTAGGATTCCCAGATAGGCCACAGGGACCGCAAGACTGAGCCAGTCCACCATGATGTCGGCACCGTGTGTGTATGGTCCGAAACGAGGGTGTTGAATGAGACAAAAATATGAGCTTCAGTTGACAACGGCGCCCATAATATTCCCAGATGCTCCTGCAGAAAAGGAAAAGAGTATGCAATAGGAGTCTCCTGGTCACAGTCAAAAACCAAGGAGTTCCATGCAAACTAGAGGGCGGCAGTCCAAAAAAGGGAGATCGGAGATGTTGGCGGGAAAGGCCAGCTTGGTGTTTGGCGGTCACATGTCAGTCAGCAAGTAGCCCCCGCGAGTAATAGTTAAGGAACTTCACGCCTGAATTAATCATAGGACATCTATACATCTACAAGAACAACTGAAGGTTTCAAGAAATAGGCCATAAATCTGTTGGAAATTTTATACTTCGGATATTTTTTATAAGTCAATTCTACAGCTGCTAGCAAGCCTCATATCTGCACATGAGAGGCTTGAGGGGAATAACAATAATACAGGAGTAAACCGGCCAAACAGAAAACAGTATACTGACTCAAAGGAAAGCGAAAAGAAAGCAAAGAAGGACCTCCATAAACCCAGGGGGTCGCCATCGATCAGATTGCCCAGATTTCCACAGATCCTGTTCTCCCAAAAACAAAAAAGCAAGAAGAAAAAGAAACGATTATCGGCGGTTGATGCTGAAACAAAAGTTCCAAGATAGGACGCCTATCATGTCCAACGTACATTAGCTTTTTTTACTCGTGGAGTCTAGACATCGCCATCTGCTCTTTCGTCTTCTGGCTGATAGGCCCAAACTCCTGCACCGCCTGCATATCATCGAGGATTTCGTTGAACGTATCCCGGACCGCGCCAGCGACCTTCGTCCGGTTCCACTCGCTGCGCATCCTCCATATACAGTCCATAAGGCCCGTGTTAATCTGTTCCAATTGCTCGACAGAACACCCACTTGTTCGTTGGGTTAACTGCTGATGAAGTTGGTCAACAATCTCATTGTCGATGATAAACTCGAAAGATGAGTCATCATTGTTTAAGAGGGACTGGATATCCGAAGGAGGTTGTTGCGAATGCTGGTTAGCAGGAGCATTGAATAGAGGCACAGGAGGCTGCTGTGACCCATACGGAGCTTTCCACTTTGATTGTTGCGGCGATGATTGCGACTGACTCCCGTTGGGAGCACCGTTCTGAGAGTTTGCGAACTCTGAGATACCGGTGAGCAGCCCTTCTTCGGCAGATAGTCTACTGTTCTCACCTTGCTGCGTGTCTGGCAAATGTTCCTCTTGGGATACCCGATCCGGATACATGGTAAGATCCGGGTACTCCATACGATGTTGGCTGCCTGCAGCAGGACTCTGAGTGTGGTACGTGGGACCGGTAGATTGATCGGACGTTTTCTTGTCAGATGTCGTTTGCGTGGTGTCGGCGTCATTGGAGTAATCCCCCGGTTGTGACCCAGGGGCCATAGGGGTCATTGGCCCTTTTTGAGACAAGCTTGAGAGGCCCGATTGCCGTCTGATCTGTTGGGATGGTGCGGTGTGGGAATGAGGAGGTCTAGGTTGCGCAGAAGGCCCGAATGAGCTGTGCTGTGTATCTTGACCGACAGAAGGGGCATCTTCCGAGTTAGTCATATAGACATCTCCATCGACTTCTCGCGAAGCGGAGCCATTGCTAGTAGACGGATGTGCAGTGTCTTCGTTGAGATCCGAGCCACCACCTCGATGGTAGCCATTAGTGAAGCTCACCGTTGATTGCCGCACTGGAGTAACTGGTTGCACCGGAACGTTCGACTGTCCATTCGTAAACGGCTCACCTAGGACGACAGGGCCGGACGAAAGGCTGGAGTCAGTATTTCCATGAGGAACATTAGTTGCAGCTGCAGGAGCCAGTGAGCCTCGGGCTTCTTCCTCTGCCTTTTTGGCTTTTTCCAATGCGGCCTTTTCTCGCTCTAATTCTCGAAGGTAGACATTTTCGCATTCAGCAACCAGGGCAGGGTCGGTCTGCTCGATAGTGCCGATATCGACTTCAACATTCGAGAGCAGTTCGTTGGCTCTGAGCATCCTCTCTTGGTCTCCGAATTGTCTGGCATCCTTGGCGAGGCGCTTTATATCGGCCAGAAAGTCCTTCGGGCGTTTGTAGTATCCGTTGGAAAGACGTTTCTCAATTGTCACAATTTCTAGGTTGTAATAGAATTTACCTGAGACCGTTTCTCGCAAACCCGGTACGCCGTGCTTATCCAAGTCTTTCTCGAATGGCCGGAACGTGGTCCGTTGTTCTATCGGCAAGTCACTTGTCACGATGTTGGGGTCGTCTTCTTCAAATAGATACCGGATCTGGGACTCGTCGATTACACCAGTCCTGAATCGCTTGTACTTTCTGATCTGGTCCATAATCGGTTGGATCCTGATCTTGAGAAGGTTCAGGGTTTGGTGGTCCTTCTTCTTTTGCGCCTTTAGTTGCTCCTTTGAGAGGGCTGGAGGAGCTGGAGGCGGCGGAGGGGGCGCAAGTTGTAGGGTCTCCAACTTTCTCCTCCTTCGATTTTCGGGGTCCGGGAATTCTGCTGGTGGTGTTTTCACATACTGAATAAGCTTCTCGAAGAATTCGTTCCTGGCAGAATTGTCGGGAGCTCCAAGCCGGTAAACGTTCTTCTTCGAAAAGCCGAATAGACTTTTCATAAAGCCTGGATCAATATCCTCTCGTTCATCCTCTTCGAGGATCCCCAGAACTAGAACTGGGTCTGTGGGTGGCACTGAACGCAGTAACCCAAGGAATGTCGAGACAACCGTCTGCCCAACTGTATCAAACCAGGTTTGCACATTCGGTATGTAGATGACACTCGGCTTGTGTCTCTTGACCTCTGTGAACAGTTGGACTACAGCTGCCTCGGGCGATCTTGTGGAATCACTGATCAATGTTGCAAGATCGAATGATTGTACGTGAAGCCCCTCGAAATGGTGCAGAATGGCTGCCGCAAGGTACTGTTGACCCATTCCCTGGCCTCCCCTAACCAACAACCTAGGTCTAAACACGCGTGACCTCTCGAATTCCTGTTGCATTTGTTCCCTCTGAAAGCTCCCAGAATGCTCGGCATCCTCAAACTGTGCTTCTTCCAGCGCAGTGAGTCTCTTCTTCTGGGGCAGAGTCTCCGATAATAATTTCTCAACCTCGCTAAGAGGACGGCGTAGCAGAGGTTCAACGCCCTTAGGAAGCGGAGATGCTCCGGAGGCGGCGGATCTTTCCGAAGATGGAACAATTTTCTTGACAGACATCATAAAATCCTTGGGTGTCACCTCGATTGACTTCGGGTCTATCAGAAGCTTGTCTGTTGATTGATAGATCTGAGGATATCTTCTTTGCACCGCATTAAGAGCCGCTTCTGTGCAGAGAGCTCGCAGGTCGGCTCCTCCATAACCTTTAGTGACCTCCGCCAGTTCGTCCTTGACATTGGCAGGTAGCGGAGGATCCCAGCCTTTCGTGTGAATATCCAGGATGGCCCGTCTACCTTCTTTGTTGGGGAGCGGGAAATAGAATTCACGATCGAAACGACCTGGCCGCCGAAGCGCAGGGTCAATGGAATCCGGCCGATTGGTCGCGCCGATAACAATGACCTGTCCACGCCCATCCATGCCATCCATTAATGCCAACAAAGTTGAAACAATTGAAGCATGGATTTGCTCCTGTTTACTAGACCTGACCGGTGCCAGCCCTAGGACATGTCAGCTTAACCGTGAAAATACATGTAACGGCTTCAGGTCAAATACTTACCATCGATTTCATCGAAGAAAATAATACTTGGTTGCGTCTTGCGAGCCTCCTCGAAAAGCAGACGAAGCTGCCTTTCAGCCTCGCCCACCCATTTGCTGAGCGCATCGGCGCCCTTTCTCATGTAGAACGTGACCTTGCGTCCTTGCGAACTCACGCTTGAAGCTAAAGCCCGTGCCAACAGTGTCTTACCCGTACCAGGAGGGCCGTGGAATAGAACACCACGAGGTGGAACGATGTGGAATCGCTGAAAGATCTCGGGGTATAACAGCGGAAGCGTTACCATCTCCTTAAGCTGGTCAATGTGTCCTTGTAAGCCTCCAACGCTATTGAAGTCGACGTTTGGATCGACCCCCAATGGGTCGGCGTCAGCCAGTGCTTGTTTATCCTTGATCTTTCCTAGATTCGCTGGGGTCCCTGACAGTCCTTGGGTGTCACCGTGAGTCTGAGCTGCATTCAGGAGAGCACCACCAGCGCTCGGTCCGGCAGTCGCTGCTGCTTTTGGCTGCTGCGTAGCCTCATCGTCACTGCTATCGCTTTCTACTCCTCCAGTGGCTCCAGGTGCACCTGGGGGTGCCAAAACCGCAGCTGGCCCGCCGCCACCAAACGGTCCGTAGGTAGAAAAGAGAGTCCGTTGCCAGGTTGCACCACCACCGCCGCCACGACCACGTCGAGAAGGCGACTCGGACGGCTCATTCTCGGCTTCTTCGATGGGGAGGATAAGATCTGGTCGGATAATTCTGTAGTCGACATCCTTTCTGCTTCGACGCGGTTTCTCGTAAATAATTTCCGGCTGCGCTTTTCGACGCGGCCGATCGCCTCTCAAACTCTCCAATTCTTCGGCCAGCTCCTCCGCAATATCTCCCCTAGCCTCAGACTGGCCGCGAGATTGTGATTTCCTTTTGCGGAGTCCTGGACGTCGCGCGCCAGCAATGTCGTCCTCGTCATCCTGGTTTTTCGTCGGAGAACCATGCGTGTTCCCTGATTCTGAAAGCTCGTCCTCGTCGTTGGATTCATCCTCTTCCGGCTCAAAGTCACTCTCGTCGTCTTTTTGCCTGCGCTGGCTGCTCCTAGAGGACTTTTTGCGACTGGAGCGATGTGGTTGAGATGTTTCCTGGTCTGACTGTTGTTCCTCGGTCCGCCGCTGTGGTCTGCTTCGACGTCTTGTCGTCGGCCCTTCATCATCATCGTCCTCCTCTTCTTCCACGCCTTCTTCCTTTGTGTCACCATTTTCAGATTCAGGAACGAAGCCAGCATCATCCGCCATTTCAACATCGGCCTTGTCTTCCTCCTTCTTGGATAGTGACGGCTCCTCCTCAAAGTCGCCCTGAGCATCACTTTCCATGATCTCCAACTGAGAGTTCTTGGGTTCATGATCTGCAGCTTGCTCTTCTTTTGTCTGGCCAGTCTCGTCTTCTTCGTCCTCCGGAATAGTGTTCCTCGTTCGAACACTCTTTCCGCCTCGTCGTGGCCGAGACGGCGCTTCGGGGCTACGGGTACCCCGTTCAATAGTCTCCACGTGGTGACCGGAATTTGTAAGTGCATATATACCCTCGGACGGGTCGCGATTGTGACGAGTGCTGCGCCGAGTGATCTGGGCCATTAGCGGTTCGCTGACCTTCAACTTTACCACTTTGGTCCTCGAGCGCGGTGGAGCTTTCCCCACGGCGTCCTCGTCGTCATCGTCATCCTCGTTTCCCTCATTCTGTCCATCCTCGTCAAAGCTACTCGATTCGCCTTCATTGTACACTGGGCGATTTCTGGCCGCACGTCGACGAGGAACACCTTTTGCATTCCTCTCAACGTTCGGATCGTCTTCATCGTCCGACTCTTCATAAGAAAGCTCGTCATCGTCGTCAAACTCGTCATCGTCCGACACTATATCGTCATCGGAGCCGCGCCTCCTTCTCTTCTTGGAGGGCCTTGATTTCTTCTTGGACTTTGATTTCGATCGAGCAGAGCGAGATGGGCGTACGCTGTGGTCGCTGTAGTCGTCATCATCGGAGTCTGACTTGTTGGCGATCTCTTCAATTGAACGCTTAAAGCGAGCCATATCTGTAATGTATATGTATCCGGGGGTTCCTTTTTTGAAGATGTAGGTTAGATGCTGACTTGTCAAACACGCCACTCGGGCTCAAGTCCTTGGGAGCAAGCGACAGTAGTGATGGAAAAGCTAGCGACAAGGGACTTACAAATAACGCAGCAAGGTAGAATCAATACAGTAAATCAGACAATATGGCGAAGAGCAGTAACTTCTCTCTTGTCACGCTAACAAACAAGATCCCATGCGTCTCAGGTGCGACCAGGATGCAAGTAAACTCCAAGGATCACACTGGCTGGTAAGGACCTACCACGATGCGAGCTAATCGCAAAGGTCGACCAAGCACCTAGAGCTTGCTCCAGGGAGCGCTAGGCAAGCGGGGACAAGGACCAAAGCGTCTGCAACGGGTCCGCAACAAAAACAGCACAGGATTGGCGCCAGACGGAGACTCCCAAGCAGCCAGGAGGGAGGGGATCGCGTGAAGGTCGCCGTCGAGCTGGGAAGCGGGTGTTATCGAAGGGCAGGGCGTCGCGGGCCGAGTGAGACTGCTTTTGCGGTTCTGCTGCGGCGGCCGCTCCAGCCACACCCTCGCCCGAGGAACAGCCGCGGTGCGCGCCACAGCTATACCTCATATAGTTTAGCGCAGAGGAATCCAGGCTGGAAGGACCACCCGCTAAACTCGTTCAGGATCCTGCGATCATCTTCAACTGCCTCCGTTTTCTGCGCATCCTTTTTGCCCGCAATGTCGATGCTTTTCACACCCCTCTGGCACCTCTGTAGTAGCTGTAAATCCCATCCATCCACGTATCCGACTATTCTCACAGTAACGGAGCTTCAATTTCTGCCGTTTTCCCGGTTTTTCCAGTGTCGTCTTCGAGCATTTTTTCGTAGGTCACCGCGAGGATGTTTGATGTCAGGAACATCGCGGCTAAATAAACAAGCAAAAACAAGCTTATCGCTCTTTGGGTTTCCCCCGCATGATTGTCACCGCGTCTAACTCTGGACGCCCCTCACTTTTTCTCTTAGTCTTGCTCTCTCGCCGCCAGAGGGCCTCCGTCATGTGATCGGCTGACTCAGCTGCGTTTTCCGCCCGCTTCTATCCCATCCTATCCTCGTAGTAAATTACTACTGAGAAAACGCAGTTGATCCCAGACTGCCGGAGAAAAGAAGAATTGAATCTCTAGGAACTCTTTTTTGTGATCCGTGCGGTTTGGAGAGTTCCGTCTCCGTGCCATTGGAACCTATCCATCAGTCATACAGTCTAGATTCATCCAAGATGCTTCCTCGTCCAGCCATCTTGCAGCGTTCAGCTGCTACCATGTTCCGACCGCAACTGCAGCTCTCCTATATGCACAGGAGCAAGAATAGTCTCTCGCCCCGTTCCAGAACGTTTACTGCTTCTTCTCGTTGCAATTCATCCGGGGGCTCTAGTTCATTAAAGGATGGGGTGAGTGGTCTTTTTTTTTTATTCCCGATTACCTTGTTTATATTTTGATTTTGACACTCTCTAGCTGGCTGCGTTTAAGGCTTTCGGTCGACCTTTCGGAAAGGTCTTCTTGGGTGCGATTCTTACTTATCAGATTCTCTATTGGACGTGGTTGAAATTGGAGACTGATGAGTCTAAACTAGAGAAGAACGGTTCGTCTTCCTAACCTATTCCTTGGTGGATCTTTGCACCCTACCACTGATGGCAATGCTGACGCACTCTAGGCGAAATCGCTGCCCTGGAGAGCCAGGCAAGAGAAATGGTCTCGGCGCGGAAATGAATTTGTGTTTTGAGTCTTACGGTCTCGCATATAGCGATCTCTTTTCCTTTTGTACAGTAGATTGATGGTTCTAACCATACTTTTGCCGTTCCAGACACCTCGGATTATTATCATACATAACTATGGCCTTTCCTGTTTTCTCGTGACGCCACAATGTCCCTGGCCTCGTAAATCTATAAGTAGCCTAGCCCAGCTCCGCTGACGGCTTCCAGGTCCGCTTTGATTTCCCACTCGTCCGCCCCAACACGTGCCGCGATTTCAGTTTTCCGCTGCCGGCCCAGGTCTAACCATCGCTGCAGTAAGGTTCCATCAATCATGCCGCGACCACCGATACCATCACTCTCGATCGCCCGATACGCCCGAGGATTCAGTCCGCATGGATGCTCCAGGGTATTAATCAGTTGTGACTGCAAGGCGGACAGGCGCCGGTACGACTCCTCCGAAACGGGCGTTACAAGGCCGATCAATCCGGTTTGGGTGGTGACCAACACTTGATGTCTTGGGATGTAGAGATCTATATCCATCTCGTCCGAGTTCGAGACAACGAGTTCTGAAGACACCACCGTACGAGGTAACAGTGTCATGGTCGATGCAAAATGACCCAGGTGGAATGTGCTGCGGTCGAGAAGTCTGTCTCCGTTGGATGACTTGGGATCTGAACGTAAAAAAGAACAGTGAGCTTATAAGTTTTATAAGGTCAGATATATCCTCTGACTTACCTTCGGGGTCATATTGCAATACATGCAGATTGCACTCGCTGTCGGCAACTAGGATGTATAACTTGTCTCCGTCAGGGAGGAAGTCTGCTGCTACGACCTCCAGGTAGTCAGTGTCCTTTCCAAATAATGTCATCTTATATGGGTCCTCCTATTGGAAAATCAGTTAGCAATGAAAGAAATATACGGTGCGTTCTGAACGCGGGCATTATTACCGAGTATCCTGTGAACCATAGGCCTTTTAAGGCGTCTCCCAGAATACACAACCCTGTGCCCTTGAGCTCTTTCACGACGTTCACGTAGCATTGCATGTCCATAAAGGCAACAGGTAGTAGACTGCCATCTTCCTTAAGTCCTCTCACCATGCACTTTTGCCCTTGAGCTACGATCAAGAACCCTTGGCCTCCGATGCCTGACAGCCCAGTCACTGCTCCCTTGACAGGTTCCTTCCCCACAAGTTTCAGCCTGCGCGTTGCCTCAGGCCTTTCTGGATCTGGCACAACTTCGATGACGTCAAAAACATAGATGCAACCCCGAGAAGCAATGTCTTCGCCTCGGGCGAAAGCTGTTCCGACGACAATGAGATCTCGGCGCTCATGAGTATGCTCGGACACTTCCAGATTGATGTTCTTGACGGCCATGATTCGTTCCGCAGGGGCGAAAGGATGACTATCAACCGCAATGCGTCAGATACGCACACATGCTTTATATGCAAGAGCACTTACCTATCGATAATTGACCATGTTTTCGGGCTTATGATCTTAACAGAACTCTGATCGACCTGCGGAAGAAAAGAAATGACTAATTCAGGTTAGATTCGCTTTCATGATCGTGGGTATTTGACAAACCTTCATTACGCCATTCAGTATGGACCTCATCGTCATCGGGAAGTTTGAAGTCGGCTTTATGACTCGTTCCAAGAATGTACGTCTCTGAACAGGAAGAGTACGCCAAATGATCAATCTCTTCTCCTACTCGGATCTTTCGCATTGCCCACGGGAAATGGAATTGTATATCACGAGGCAACTGACATAACCTGACGGTGTTCTGTGCATTGTTAGCATAGGTCGAACGGTTTAAACGGCATCATCAGGGCACTTACATCAGAGTCGAGATATACAAACCCTGCTTCGCTGTCAGGAACGTGGAGACCACTCAAACCTCGCACATCATCTGCTCTCAAGCGGATAACATGTGGCGTGGTAACAGCAGCCTTGAATATGAAACTCGGTGACGCGCCAGGCATAAATACGGCGCTAAACCCAGAAACATCTGGCAATGAACGTAACGGTCTTGGTCTGACTTGTGCGCTTGCAGTTGACTTTGCCACGGCCTCAGAAGGAAACCTTGGCAACGCGTGATTGCTCTCCTTCAGGAAGTGCAAATCTCCGGGTGCGGTTGTGCTGTTATCGGTGGCCATAAATGGTCTGTAAATGGCCAAATCATCGGTACCAGTTCGGACCTGTCGCTGAGTTAGATCATAAAACAAAGACATGTTCCGGAGAGGCATACAATCAAATACGGAGATCTGCTCCATTTGTCTCCAAGGTCAGCAACACATATTTCTGTCAAAGTCTCTCGATTGGGTGACCGCCTAAGCGGCGCATCTTTGGATAGGATTGGGAGCAGCGAATCGACACATTCAATAACGGATACCGACTGAAGATCGGGCAACTGGAAGATCTGATTTCCCTCGTTAGTATATCTCTTATAACCTCACAGTCCATGTGGATATGCAAGATAAAGGGGTTGCTCACAGAAAGTTTGCATTCCGAATTCAAGGCAAATAAAAGAAGACTGTCTGCGGCTTCTGCTGACGCTCTTGGGGAAAAGAAGGACTGCGTGTCTTTATAAAGACTGCATGAGAGCCATCGTGTTTCGTTGATTTCTTCTGGAAGCGAGACTTCATCCAGGTCGCCACTTGCATCTGCTTGCAAGATCAAAAGCGTTGCATCATCCCGTAGGATGACCAAGTAGGGATCAGCGAAGCTAGCTGCCACGACTACGCGCTCATCACTGGTATCTTCATCCCAGACGGGATATATTTGAGCCAATCCAAGGTCTGATCAGTTAGCTTCATGGTTAAGGAAACACAGGCAAAACGGCAATTACACTTACTCGCGTCGTAGCTCCTGACCTCGCTCCTCAACACTTGGACGACCCGCGTCCTGTTCGCTAACGTGCCGATGTCGATCGTGTAATCCTTGTTCGGGTTGAACTCAGGGGCCTTGAAAGGCTCAAGCTTGCTACCAATAAGTGCGTACACCAGAGACTCCTCTTTGTCGTCACTTTCTAATCTTGAGAGAATCACGTAGCGACTGACTTCATTCTCCATTTGGCCATCTCCATTGTTCGGAGCCGCTGCCCTGTCATTCACAGTGACCGACCAAAGACAATCGAGATGGTCGAGTTCAAGAGAGTTGATTACGTGCGGATCAAGCTCACGCTTCAGGACCACGAGGCCGCCGCTCCTGCCTGAGCCATGAGAAGCCACTAACTCGAGTTCTGCCGACGTAGCACTGCTATTATCACTGTTGGCTTTATGTGATTTCTGCGATTTGCCCAACGTTATGTCTCTCAATGGCCCCAAGTTAGAAAGCCTATCATGAAGTCGAAAGTTATAGCTTCCGGAAACCGAACTGTCTTGCCTTGAGGTAACATCCTGCAGAGATCCACTCGGTGCTGTGGAATATAAGTCATCTTCATAATTGTAGTCGTCCTCATCCTCGTCGAAGTCTGAGATTTCACCGGCATCATCTGCGCCTTGTCTCTTATGCACGCGTGACTTTGTGGCCGATGTATCACTCCAGCTCAGAAGAACCGAGTCCGCATCTTCACTGCCGAAGAAGATTCTGTTGTGACTGAGAGTTGCTGAGCATGATGGAGAAGCTTCGAGGATATTTCCCCCTCCATTTGTGGATATAGGACGAACGGATAAACCGGATACTGATCTGCCGTCCAGCTTAAAGCTGACAAGAATCATATCACCAGTAGAGAGGACCAATATCAGATCGCCTTTGTCCATATCCAGTTGCTCAATATGGCAACCTTCCAAACGAAGAGCTAGGTCTGACTGATCTGCCATGGAAAAAGCTGAGACTTGTCTGGAAAACTCATTGACACCGACCGCATTTGTTTTGCCAGCCTGGTCAACGTGAACTAATTCGTTCGTCCCGATGAGGAGCGCTCCACCGACAGGGGAGGGAAGAGCTACCACTTTGAACAAGTCACTGGGGAGGCGAGCAACCGACAATAGAGTCGTGGAGGCGCGCTGTTCGAGATCAAGCGTAAAGACTGCGTAGAAGACGGCATCTTTTCGTTCGTGTAACAGTGCATTCGAAGTGGCCACTTGCGAATATAATATGCCAAACGTCGGTTCTCTATACTCATACAGGAACGCGAGGCTGATAGGATGGAGCAAGGACGGCTCCAGCGCAGTGAGTGGTAAAACGAAGGATGAACCGTACGGGGTCCGATATATTTGCTGCTCCTTGTTTGTAGTTTCTGATGTCTCCATCGCCTCGTGGTCACCATCAAGGCTAGGGTCATAGTCGTCCATTACCAGGTCATCACCTGGTTGGTGAAAGGGTATGATGGCCAAGTTACGGATACCAAAATTCAAGATCGCACATCTGCTGGTAGGATCCACGGTAAGATGGCTTCCGCAGCTGCTCAAATCCGGTACCCAAGGGCTACGGGTCAAATCCTCTTTCTCATAATAGTGAATTGAGATCGTAGAGATTGCATGGCGCTCCGGGTCCCATTCAATCAAGCTCAGTTTCGCATTTCGGAAAGCTATAAGTATAGCTTCTCCTCCACTTTTTGAGTTCAGAATCTTCACACGACTCATGTCGGTTACTGTTCCTGATAAAGCGTACTCAGCCACCAATACCAGCTTCCCATTCTGAGGCCGGTCAAGCCGACGCGCCTTGTCTTCTGGCTTTCCATTCTCCCCAGGAGTAACATCAATCACAGAAAAAATCTGCAAGAGTGAAGTCTTAGCTACCACCACATTGCTGGAAGTAGCTGAGATGAACGGAACAGACACGGCATGAGTGACCCCGGAAGGGGGTAGTAGCTCCGTATAGCACTGCATACTTTTGAGTTATCGCAGACTCAAGATGGCCCTAGTTGAGGGCCTTGAATCCAACCTGGTTACTGGCCAATCATATAACGAAAGGCATTGCGATAGCTGCAGTTGGAGCTGGTTTATGATTCCGCTGGCTTTAAAAGCCCAGTGTTTCTGAGATCAACCGTCGGGAGCTTCAAAGCTCGCTGGCCCACAACAAAAGGGCCCGAGCTTCAGGGCCGGCGAATTGCACCAGAAGCCTATACAGATGTGGAATAGCGCCCGATGGCTAGCAGGAGCACCACGTGATCATTTGTTTGTCTGCCGCGGATCATGATGCGATGACGATCGTCAAGAAGACATGGTGAACTGTCTGGATAGCTATCCAAGTGTCCAGCCAAGGCCATTGCTGAACAGCTGTATTATCTCCCTGTGAATGGAGATCTTGTATTCACATTTCAGTTTACAGGATCATCTCCTACCTAGCTGTGTAACCTCTTATTATATCTCATTTGGGGCTGGGTCCCAGGCGATGCCAGCTTAATCGGCAGATGAGAATATGGCACTTCTGCAGTCCTCTCTCATCTGGATCGGGTATGCAGTTGTCATATCTATCCTTATTACAGCCGTCTCTATTTTTGTCTACGTTTACCAGAGTCCCCGCGATCGCGCCCCATCAGTGACCACGGTCAGCATCCTCACAATTACAGCCCTGCTTGCAACTGTGCTCTTGCTACCAGTCGATGTTGCCTTAGTATCCTCGACGACATCTTCAAAAACAGGGCAGCGAAAAGATTGGGCTACTCAGAATGAAGTTGACAAGATCACCTTCTCTCTGACAGTCATCTACTACTTTCTCTATGCCCTGGATGCTCTGCTTTGCCTACTGGTAGTGCCGTTCACCTATTTCTGGTATGAGGAATATGACGAGGTAGCTACCTTGGAGGGTGAACAAACCGTTGGACAACGACTCTGGGGGGCCTTCAAGTATACAATAGCGTTTATCATTGTGGTTGTCATCCTCTTACTCGTTGGGTTCTTCGTTCCCATCTCCAGAAAAAACGATAATCATGACTTTGACTTTTTCCGGAAATTGCTCTTGGAGAACCGTGAGTGTCCTATAAAGTAGTCTTGGATATGCGCGATTGTTTGACTGACCTCGATACTATGCTGCAGATGGTGAGCGGGCTCTTATGTTCGCTCTCGGCGCGCTAACGACTATCGGAATATGTATCTATGTCCTATACACTTCTTCGGGTCTTGCGCTTCTCCCGATCTCCCTGATAAAGACGGCACCATCTATAACAAACCCATCCTTTAAGGCCAACACGATCTCGCATCTGGAAATGAACCGTGAACGTCAGCGTCAGTTGGAAGGTCGCTGTGCCGGAAACCCTGACCATCTATCCTCCAAGGACCGCAGGGAACTGGATGCTTTAGTCCGGGAAGAGCGAACATTGATACGGCGCCAGCGCCTCATAGAAGAAACCCAGGGGACAGGTAAAAGCTGGTTAATGCGAGTGTGGCTGAAGATTGAAACAATCTTCAGACCATTCAAACTACTCATTGGGGTAGTTCTCCTTCTTATCGCATTACTAACGTGGGTGTCGATGCTCCTTACTGCAATTGATAAGATCAAAAATTCCTTTTGCAAGCAGCGATGTGGATACATCCTTGGCAATGTGAACATCTTCAATCCGGTGAACTGGATATTGGTCGAGACTGCAAAGGTCTTTCCGGTGGACTACGCAATCTTTTCCATCCTCGTTCTGCTCTTTTTCAGTGGTTCTGTTGTCGGTATTACCACCATCGGTATCCGATTTCTATGGATTAGGATTTTCCAGATCCGAAGAGGCCATACGTCCCCGCAGGCAATGCTTATCAGCACAATGATGTTGACGTTGATAACTCTTGCTCTGAATTACTCGATCACAATGATCGTTGCTCCTCAGTACGCGACCTTTGGGCCACAGACATTCTGTGATCGCGCTTCTGGGTGGCTCGGTGGACAACCTAACTGCAGAGATGACAAACATTTGATCAAGCCCTGCTCTGAGACGGCGGACAACCCTTCTGCGAAAGCGGTTTGTACGCCTAGTGTGGTTAGCACCATATTTAATCGTGTGACATCAAATTTCCCTTTCTTCGGAGTCGTCTTTTTCTGGGCCCAGTTTGCATTTCTTGGTGAGTCTTTGACATATTCCTCGGTTTTCAAGCACATCTATCTTGGTAGAAGTGATATTAACCTATATTATCTAGGGATATATCTCATTGTCTTCATCACCACGCTCTTCCGCTCGCCGAAACTGTCTGAAGACCAGGTCGATGAGGACGCTCAGGAAGCAGAGGAGGAAGGGTTACTGGCTCGGAGTGCAAGGCGCTCGCATCAGACGTTCTAAGGAAACGGTATGCAGGATTCATGAGATAAACATTCTTTGGCACGGCTCGCCAACTACCCGTCTGGCCCATTTCTTATTTCCTCAAGGTCTTTGTTTGCGATTATACTTTATCGTAAATCTGTTGGCTCTTTGAAATTTCATCTGCATTATTTTGTATGTAATCCCGGGACAAGCTCCTGTTATGACTATCACGATTGAGAATATTGAACATCTAAATCAGCATCAATGGCACATCTCTTTCTTCTGGGGCTGTATTAACAGGACGCTCTGTTCCTGGTTAAGGAGACTCTGTATAGGCCGGGAAGGTGCGTATATGTTCTGCTGCTTCGGATTTTGAGGTCGTAGGTGCTATGTATATATAGCCTTCATGGTTCGGTCAAAATAGAAGGGTTCCTTCATCGGTAAGGCAGATTCATCTCCCAAGGTATTTCGGATATGTATGATCCGACACCTTTGATTGACTCCTCCAAACTTAGCTGTTTCTCAATGGAAGGATCTTTGCGATAGCCGGATCGAGATCGGGATCTAGGGGTGGTGACACTTCGACAACCCACGGGTTAAAAGCCGGAGACGGATATATGCATGCAGGATGCTCGCAAGTAATCTTGCGTCTGAGAATTGCGCATCTCCGGAAGGGCAGTACAAACTGTGTCAACTGCTCTGTTTCAACCCTCGAGCAGAGCAAGGGCACTTTCGAATGCCTTGACGACATTCGTATCTACATTGGGTGTGATCAGCATCGACCCATTGCTCACGAAAAATGCAGTATCCTTACAGTGTTTTTTCTTATTTTCTAGTTTCGTCTCAGAGTTCTGCACATGCTGCATGCGTGTTTTGAATCTGCCATATTAGTTAGTTAATCGACCCACAACAGGGGAAGAATGAAATGCATATCAGACCTTTTAAAGGCCCGGTCTTCGTCATGGGATACTGCAACTTGTGACCAGGTCATAAACACCTGTTTTCCCTTGTCAGTAAGGGTTTCTTTTGCTTCTGATGGCCTATCGCTGTATACCTCGAGTAGCTTGGCCGTTTCGTCCCGCAGTTCCTGTTCGGCTTGGGCGTGCGTTTCCATTGCCTCTGAAAACTTCTGTTGAAGGTCCTCCCAACTACATTCGTGGAGGTTTTCAAGTGTATGCTCTAGATCAAGACGATCATTCTGTGTTCCCGGAGCAGTTTCCGCGATGCTTGGAGAGAGTTCTTTCGATGATGAGTGCTCCGAGGTATCGTCGCGAGAAACAAGCTCCTCGTCATGGTCACTCATTTTCTCTGCCTCTGTTGTTTGTGTCTTGGCAAATAATAGAAGGTTTGCATATGCTAAGGAGGATGCAGTTGAGAATAGGTCCGGAAAAATGTTGTATGAGAGAGTTGCAGGATGCCGCTGTATCAACAAGGCTACCTATGTGGGCACCGACCTTAGTAGCGGTCACTAATGGCTTATGAGCCCTGCATTGGATTGTCAGATTGATCCACACCAATCATAGTATTATCAGCGTAGCAAATGTTAAAACAGTCTAGATATTAGAGTTGGCCTTGTTTCCTAGAGAGCCTTCTGGCTTGCTATCGCAACTAAATAGAGAGGTCACAGGGAGAGTCATATTTGGGGCTGTCAGGTGACGTTATCGGCGGGCATCTGCAGTTCCCGCCTGCACCGCCAGGACTGTCACCACAGCGGCATAGCAAATGCCTTGCGGTACTTGTCATGCGCATAACAGTGCTGGACAATAACCCCTGGAATGAATACTTTGGTTTGCCAGAGACTAAGCCATGAAGGCTCTCGGCGATTCCTTAAATCCTCTCACTGAGCTGTATGGTTCTTCTGCCCGACAGCTTCGACCTTCTTCGAATAATCACGAAATGATCATGGGATGGCAGTACCTTTCTCCAGCTACCTCATCGATCCCTTACCGAAGCGACCAGATATGAGCTGCCACGTCTGCACCGTGTGCTCTCGCTCCCCAAGCTCGCGGCGGCCTTTCTACTGCTCCACATGCGCTCGTAACCAGCTCTATCAGCTACGGGTGGAAAATGCGCAGATACTGCTGGAAAAGGAATATGTCAGACGCCAGGTTGAGGCTATAGTTATTAGCGGAAATGGGCATGGCGAAGAAGGACAATCAGACATTCCAGCTTCTGATCTACAGGAGAGCTCTCGCCGCTGGTCCGTCCATGCGACGCATAACAAGGAGTCTCAGTCGTCCGCGAGAAGGAAAGCGACCACCGAGCGTATTGAGTCCCTCAAGGCTAGTATTAGGGAGAAGCGCAGCGACATAGTCAGGCGCAAAGCGGCTCTGGCCCAGCGACACTCGGATGTCGAATCTGCGAACTATCAGTTTGCAGAGCGCCGGAACGCCGTACTGACCGGCATTCAGAACAATATCAAGAGAACGGAACATCTCTGGCATGCTTTGCATAATAAGACAGCTGAGTCACGTATATTCCTCTGTCGCGAGGCTGCCAGTCTCTATGGGTTGAGACAAAACATCAAGAAGAGGAATGGCGAGCTCAAAGAGAGCTATACGATAGGCGGGATAACCATATTGGATCTTCGTGATATGAATGGTACTTTATATTTGCTTTTCGTTCTCATATCTTACCTGTCACTAATGCCTACATAGGTGCTTCCCCTACGCAGCTGTCCACAGCTTTTTGTAACGTTGCCCATCTTCTTGTATTGGTGTCTCATTATCTCTCCCTGAGACTTCCAGCTGAAATTACACTACCCCATCGGAACTATCCTGCTCCAACAATACTCCCGCCTGCCGCGTCCTACCTCTCACGAGATGTGATCTTCCCAGGAACATCTCCTTCGCATTCATCATCCACAAGCCCCACAGCATCAAGGACGATGGATGCGCGTCCAGCAGCTCGACCTCGACCTCTCTATACGGACAGAACGCTGCCAAAGCTCGTCAAGGAGGATCCTGTGTCTTACGCTCTTTTCTTGGAGGGTTGTTGCCTGCTAGCATGGAATATCTCTTGGTTATGTCGAACTCAGGGAATCAATGTTGGGTCAGATTCATGGGAGGGTGTGTGTGACATCGGAAAGAATATGTGGCATCTGCTAGTCGCACCAAGCGCCCAGGCTTCGACCGTCGTGAGAGTGCACTCTGGCCCCGATGTCCAATCAAAGCTTAAGCCCTCGAGAGACTCCCCGAGAACTAGCATTCAAAGAACAAAATCGTTTCCCATGCTTGGTCACTTTTCTCACGGAACCTCTCATTCCTTTTTGGGGGCTGTGGACGGCACAGAGTTCATGCGAACATGGAAGCTACCGACGCCTCTCAAGATTTATGATAGGCTTAAGTCGGTACTTCTGGGTGAGATGGCGAGTGCAGAGTGGGAGCTTCTTGAGAAAGAGTGGGATGATGCAGGAGAGGACCAATCTCAGCCCACCGTGAGTCATCCTCCTGTCGGCCAAAGTACTACGGACAGCATACTCTCTGGTGTGACTGATATTAAATCGCGGAACCCTGAAAATACGGCTGGAGCAAATGAGCGCATTGCTACCCAGGTAGATACAGATCGAGCAAAGGGAACGAGTGGCTGGACAAAGGTCAAGAGCAGGTAGCGAAAGCATAATAATAGATTTACAAATGTACTGTGCTATTGACATCTAGTGACTATTATTTGGCCGGATACACCACATCTGTAGGTCACGTTCGTCCGCCAGAATTTCAATGGCCCGTCTTATGTGACACAAGAATAGGAGAGAAGTCAAATGCTCTGTGTAGCATGGGCTATTCGAATATATGGTATATGTCGAAACTAATAAACTAGTAGCTGTATGATATATGTACAACGCAAGATATAGCATTATTGCCCGCACCTTCTTATAATCCAAAAAAGATCTCTGCTTAATTCCATAATGGACCAGTACCTTGTTCCACAGTATTTTGTCCAACGTATTCCTAATACAGGGGTATATTATTAGATGAATTAGTATGTGCCTGTGAAACATATAGCTAGCTGCCTACCGCCCGCTCCGGTTCTGCCGGTCCCTCACACGGCCCATTCCTGGTGTCCGGAAGAACAACATACGGACTGCGTATCGGAGCTAGAGTTGCAACTGTCACAGACATTGCGCTGTGGACAAATCGAAACTTCCGCGATTCCTTTGGGGCCATGGATGAGACGGAAAAGCGACACGACTGTATATCGATTCAGAAATGGACGCGGCTCACATAGGATCTAGCGGTGCATCCGGAGACCTCGGTGAGTATCCTAACCTCCGCTGTAATGTCTGTCTTATCTCCAGTACGGCCGGACTAGAATTAACATGGCCGCATGTGCCATTAGTGATTCGAGTTATTCGACCACAGGATGCTCAAACCCCAATCGCTGAAGTAATGCTAACACATCCTCCGTCGTGTTTAGGGGCCCGCGAAAATATCCAGTCATTAGCAGATCTTCCCATTACACTCCTGAGAGCCGAGCTCGTGCGCAGGACTGGAAACGAAGTAAAGGCGAGAGGGAACGATGATGGGTCATCTTGCGGCACGATCAAGCAGGGATCGTACAATACTTCGTTGCATGTGCTGGCGTTGTTTCTGATTCTTGTGTTGAGTACGCTAGGTAAAGGAGACCCCTCTGCTGAAGCCTCAAATACATGTGCTAATAGAATCGTCACAAGCGTGCTCCTTTCCCGTTGTTGCACGTCGATTTCCACGCCTTCCGATACCTCGTCGCTTCCTTTTCCTCTCGAGACACTTTGGAACTGGGGTGTTGATTGCTACAGCATTCGTCCACTTGCTTCCAACCGCCTTCGTCTCTCTTACCAATCCATGTCTGCCTGCGTTCTGGAACGAAGGCTACCCTGCCATGGCTGGATTCGTGGCAATGCTCTCAGTCTTTGTTGTCGTCACAGTGGAGATGTTCTTCGCCATGAAGGGCGCTCGTCATGTACATGGAAGCGAGTACGATGATCTGATTCGTGAGGTGGACTATCAAGATGCAGAAGAGGAGTACGCGCAGCCTGGTAATCAGAGCCGGCGTTCTTCGATACGACTTGGGAATATGCACAACCATCGCCCTCAGGGAAGCATCTCAAGAGATATGGACGGATCGTCAGAACGATTAGTACCCGCAGATGGGCACGAACCTGATGACGGTACAGAAGCAGACAAGGGTAGCGAGGACCTCGATCTCGAGAATTTGGATCCATACAGCGATCAAAATACTTCCACCCAGGAGCGTGACCAGGGTTTTGGGCGCAGGCATTCCCGCACACAATCCAACAGCAACAACGGTCTGCATAGCTTTGGTGGTCATCATAAATCCGATTCCTCATTTCAGAATCCGCAAAAGCAACTTCTTCAATGTCTTCTTCTCGAAGCTGGCATTCTGTTCCATAGCATCTTCATTGGAATGGCCCTCAGCGTCGCGACGGGGGCGTCCTTCGTTGTCCTTCTAGTAGCCATATCGTTTCACCAAACTTTTGAAGGATTCGCCCTCGGTGCCCGCATTGCGTCCCTCATTCCCGACCTTTTCCCTCCATCTTCACCGAGACCCTGGCTCATGTGCCTTGCCTATGGAACCACGACTCCCATCGGACAGGCCATCGGTCTCGTTCTCCACAATATGTACGATCCAACCAGCACAACTGGCCTGCTAATGGTTGGCATCACCAATGCCATCAGTAGTGGACTTTTGATTTTTGCAGGTCTCGTGGAACTACTGGCTGAGGATTTCCTCAGCGACTCCAGCTACGAGACACTTACTGGTAAGCGCCGGTTTGAGGCCTGCGTGGCTGTTGGCTGCGGAGCAATCCTGATGGCCTTCGTTGGTGCTTGGGCATGAAAGCAGTTTAAGGATTTCCCCTTGTTCGAAATGCGAACTCAGTCTGTTTCTTCCTGAGCTGGGGCTATTTATAAAGGCGTTTGTCTGCAATGTACATTTGATATATTCCGGGGAAAATAGATCGTGGGTTTTTTGACACTCTTCTACGCCGTCGAATCCGATCCGTATATTTTGGGGGTTCTCAAGACTTTTGCAGTGAATACTCTCTTAAATGAAGACGAAAGCATAATAGACAAGAGGGTAATAGGATATCACGTCTCGCATGCGTATGTGCATACTGAAGGTAGTGGGGATGAAATTATGGTACAGCAATTCCATCAGAACTTGTAGAGGGCGGAAACTGCTCTCTGTATTCACGTTCTAGTTGTATGGCTCAATGGCTCGTACGCCGTGTTGTAGAGCAACGGCAAACCGGCCGTATGCTGTTAAACCTAATTACAAGTTATATAAATGCACCAAAGTCATATCCGTCATGCCTGTCTAGGGACAGATCTAGAACACCATAAAGTCCTTCGAAAGTGTCGTCTACTGCAGCGACTCGATAACGATGGCACTGGCACCACCACCTCCGTTGCAAATTCCAGCAACACCAAGCTTTCCCTTCTTGGCCTTCAGGACGCCCAGAAGCGTAGTCAGAATACGGGCACCACTAGCACCGAGAGGGTGGCCAATGGCAACGGCACCACCGTGAATGTTAACCTTCTCCTCTGACAATCCCAGCAGCTTCATGTTTGCGAGGGACACGACGCTGAAAGCCTCGTTGATTTCGAAAGCGTCAACAGCATCCTGCGACACGCCAGCGTGCTTCAGAGCTTTGGGAATGGCCAGAGCAGGGGCCGTGGTGAACTTGTTGGGCGCGTGAGCAGCATCACCCCAGCCAAGGATCTTAGCAATGGGCTTCAGGTTAAGCTCCTTCAGCTTAGCCTCGGAAACGAGGACCACGGCCGCAGCGCCGTCGTTAAGTGGCGACGCGTTGGGGGCTGTAACAGTGCCGGTGCCGGGAATGAAGGCAGGCTTAATCGCCCGAAGCTTCTCAGGGTTAAGCTAGAGAATAGTTAGACTACTGCGGATTCTGTGGAGGAAAATAATGTTGCAGCCTTACGTTCTTAGGCTCCTCATCCTGGGAAACCGTCACTCCTGGCTTGCCCCTGAAACCAGGCAGCTCAATAGGAGCGATCTCCGCATCAAACAGGCCTGCTTTCTGCGCCGCCTGAGCCTTCTCGTAGCTGCGAATGGCATAGTCGTCCTGCTGTTCACGGGTGAAGCTATGGTCCTGAGCACACTCCTCAGCAGCAAGGCCCATCAGTTCCTTCTTGCCGTAGGCATCGGTCAGACCGTCCTTCATGATACCGTCGACCAAGCTCTGGTTGCCATACTTGGCACCAGTACGCAGGTTAGGGAGGTAATGAGGGGTGTTCGACATGGATTCCGCACCACCAGCAACCACAATGTCAGCAGTGCCAGTCATGATCGTCTGTGCTCCGAGGATGACAGCCTTCAGACCAGATGCGCACACCTTGTTGACAGTAGTGCACACGGTGGAGTCCTCGAGACCAGCGCCGATAGCACACTGCCTAGCAGGGTTCTGTCCAACACTTCATCGATTATAAGCATCCTGCGATGAGGAATTGGGAAGGTAAGGCGCTTACTTCGCGGACAGCACATTTCCGAAGAAGACCTCCTGAACATCGGACGGCTTGACTCCAGCGCGCTCGACAGCCGCTATATGAAAGACGAGTCATGAGTATATGTTTTCGAACTGGATATTGGGAGGATCAGGGTACCTTTAATAGCGTGAGAGCCCAGCTGCGGGGCAGTGAGACTGGACAGACCGCTGGATACAGAGAGCAATTAGCAGCTGGGAGACAAAGAAACTGCAGAGAGATGAAACTTACCCTAGGAACGATCCCACCGGCGTACGGGCAGAGGAGACAACGTAGACTGGAGGAAGAGAAGACATCTTGCAGGCTTCAGGCAACAACAATATGGAATCGTGGGAAAATGAGGGCGATTGTAGGGAACTGTTGATAGAGATGAGGGTCTTTTGCAGGACAAAACCAAATCAATCGGACGGAAAGACTGGCACACAGCAGAATAATACAACACAAGCAGATCCTCGTGAGCAACCTGAAGAAGAGAAAGTAAAGTCCGTCTCAACAGAATCGGGAGAGTCGTTTCTTAAAGGAGGGACTGGCTACGCTCTAGTGTACTATCTAACTTAGTGGGGGGAGCGGTCTGTGATTGATTAGTAGTCGTCCGCTGGTTAGTTGCTCCGTACAGAAAAAACGAAATTGGGAAACGGAGAAGAGCTTGGGCCAAGTCCGGCGGCCGGCCTCAAGAAACTTCACGCAGCTGGAAGCGCGACTGGGCTATCCCCGCGTCCGTGACGATCGCATTGAAGCTGCGATTACAACACCGCACCATGGATGACCTCTACGATGAGTATGCCATTGTCTCTGTGATCCTCTAGCTTGTGGTCCTCTCATTTACTGATGTGTTCACCTGCAGGTTTGGCAACTATATCGGCGAGGCCGAGGAATCGGACGAATCCCAACATGGAGACGTCAGGCCTTCCACTTTCACGTACGAAGAGGAGTCTGAGGAGGGCGAGGAGGAGGTCGCTGATGATCAGCAGCTAATGGAGGTGGATGGTTAGTCGTCTGCTCCCTATGCGACGAGGAAGGGGCTGACAAGGTGAACAGAAGAAGGACCATCAAATGCGGTCATTCTCCATGAAGACAAGCAATATTATCCCACTGCGCAACAAGTGTACGGCGAGGGTGTAGAGACTATGGTTCAGGAAGAGGATGCGCAGCCTCTCTCTGAGCCCATTATAGCGCCCGTTCAGCAGAAGAAGTTCACAGTGCAGGAAGCCGACCTGCCACCCGTCTTCTATTCGCGCGAGTTCATGACGGATCTCCTCAACTATCCAGAACAGGTCAGGAACGTGGTATTCGCAGGCCATTTGCATCATGGAAAGACGGCTTTCATGGATATGCTGGTGACGCAGACGCATGACTTGAACGAACGGCTAGAGAAGCGAACAGGCAGACGAAGAGACGAGCAGTTGCGCTACACCGATGTGCACCTTTTGGAACGAGAGCGTGGCTTGTCAATCAAAGCTGCTCCGATGACTCTTGTCCTGCAGGGTACAAAGGGGAAGTCGTTCCTGTTTAACCTGCTCGACACTCCAGGGCACGTGAATTTCGTGGATGAGGTCGCTGCATCCATGCGCCTGGCTGACGGCGTTGTATTAATCGTGGATGTCGTCGAAGGCGTCCAAGCCAATACCGAGCAAATTATCAAGCATGCTGTGCTGGAGGATCTACCACTGACACTGGTGGTGAACAAGATGGACAGGTTGATTCTTGAGCTCAAGCTTCCGCCAAACGATGCGTACTTCAAGTTGAAGCATGTGGTCGAGGAAGTCAACACCATTATCGAGAGGACGTTACCCGGACAAGGAGAAAAGAGACGGTTGAGTCCTGAAAAGGGAAATGTCGCCTTCGCTTGTACATCCATGGGGTGGTGTTTCACCTTAGAATCATTTTCTAAGATGTACTCTGAGACGTACCCCAAGGTGGACGCTGCAGAATTTGCCGCACGTCTATGGGGAGACATTTTCTTCAACCCAAGAAGCCGAAAGTTCACACGGAAGGGCGTGGAAGAAGGCTCAAAACGGAGTTTTGTGAACTTCGTCCTAGAGCCCATCTACAAGCTTTACTCTCACACCATCAGCGATAGCCCAGAGGACTTGAAGGAGACTCTGGCTACATTGGGCATCCAATTGAAACCATCTCAGCTCAAGTCCGATGCCAAAGTGCTTCTGAACCTGGTTTGTGCCCAGTTTTTCGGGTCGGCTACTGGGTTCGTGGATATGGTGGTCCAGCATGTTCCCTCCCCAGTGGAGGGGGCCCAGAGAAAGCTGGAAAGATACTACACTGGTCCGATTGACACGAAGCTGGGCGCAGCTATGATCGCTTGCGACCAAGACGGACCTCTTGTGGTTCACGTCACGAAACTCTTTAACACCGCTGATGCCTCGGGCTTCAATGCACTTGGACGAGTTATGAGCGGAATAGCTCGCCCGGGGCAACAAGTGCGTGTTCTCGGAGAAGGATACACGTTGGATGACCAGGAAGACATGGTTGTTGCAACCATCTCCGACACCTGGATTGCCAATTCCCGTTATAATATTCCAACTAGCGGCGTGCCTGCTGGAAACTGGGTTCTACTTGGCGGCGTTGACAATTCCATTGTGAAGACCGCGACTCTGGTACCATTGAAGCTCGAAGATGAAGAAGACGCCTACATCTTCAAGCCAATCCGACACTTCACTGAGTCTGTCTTCAAGGTTTCGGTGGAACCCATCAACCCGTCCGAATTGCCCAAAATGCTTGAGGGCCTACGGAAGATCAACAAGAGCTATCCCTTGATCTCAACGAAGGTGGAAGAATCTGGAGAGCACGTCATTCTAGGCACTGGGGAACTGTACATGGATTGCGTCCTCCACGACCTTCGAAGACTTTATGCCGAAATGGAAATCAAGGTATCTGATCCAGTGACACGCTTCTGTGAAACAGTTGTGGAGACGTCGGCAATTATGTGCTATGCTATTACACCCAACAAGAAGAACAAGGTCACCATGATCGCTGAGCCGCTGGATGATGGAATCGCTGAAGACATCGAGAGCGGTAGAGTCAGCATTAAGGATCCCATTCGCAAGGTTGCTCAATTCTTCGAGGAAAGGTACGACTGGGATAAATTGGCTGCCAGGAGCATCTGGGCTTTTGGTCCAGATGAGATGGGTCCAAACATTCTTCAAGATGATACATTGCCGTCCCAGGTCGACAAAAAGCTTCTGGGGACTGTGAGAGATTCCATTACTCAAGGTTTCAGTTGGGGTACTAGGGAAGGACCTCTGTGTGAAGAGCGTAAGTTTGCCATTCCATTCGTTTCAATTAAGCGGCAGGAAATCCATATATTCTGCCAAATAACTCTGGCACACATGCTGATTATTCTCTAGCTATCCGTAATACAAAATTCAAACTCACGGATGTCTCCCTCGCCGAACAGGCTATTTTCAGAGGAGGTGGCCAAATCATTCCCACAGCTCGTCGGGCTGTCTATTCTTCATTCCTCATGGCATCCCCACGTCTAATGGAACCACTTTACCGCTGCGCCATGACTGGACCAGCAGACGCCGTGGCATCGATCTATACCGTTCTCTCGCGCAGACGGGGTCATGTCCTGTCAGACGGGCCTATAGCAGGAACCCCTCTTTACTCTGTGAGCGGCTTGATCCCAGTCATTGATTCCTTCGGATTCGAGACCGATCTGAGAATCCACACACAAGGCCAGGCAACCGTGAGCTTGGTGTTCGACAAATGGAGCGTTGTTCCAGGAGATCCCCTGGACCGCGATGTGAAGCTGAAGCCGCTTGAGATGGCGCCTCCAATGGCGACTGCCAGAGACTTCGTGCTGAAAACCAGAAGAAGGAAGGGATTGGCAGAAGACATAACAGTCAGCAAGTTCTTAGAGCCAGAACTTTGGAAGGGTCTGAAAGAGAGCGGAGTCCTGGAGGGATAGACAGCCCAGATGGAACCGTCGTGGCAATCAGCGTTCATCATGAGCTACGGCTCCTTTGCATGTAATTATAACGAATGGAAGTTTCCTGTCAAAAGAATTCGGTGGCGTTCAAGTCTTCCAGGATCTGGTTCACTGGTTTGGTGTCGAGCGGGTTCAGAATATTTTTGCGATCATGCCCGAGAGAACGTTGTCGGTTTACCGTCCTTCTGATACAAGCTCTGTTCCAACATGCCTCTTCATAGGGACTTCACTGGCAAGTCTCCAACATTTTCCGAATGACACCCATCAAGGTTCCATTTTCCAATGCCGCAGCCACTCTCTCTTTGTCCGCCAACTGCTTGTTAACCTCCTCTGCTGTGCTGTGTGTTCCTTCCTTGATGCGTACATCGATACGGAATCTGGGGGGAAGAGATTGTTCCAGGCGGACCCGTACACCGAGCCCAATAACCGTGGCTAAACTACAGTGCGTGATAGTGGGTGTTATAAGGACGGTAACGGTCCGAAGAGGCGATTCTGGGATGTTCGATAGGGACGGTTTGATAGAAATGTCGGGAAGGGAAACCACAGCAAGAGATCCCAGCGATATAGGATGCTCCGGGTCCGATATGGTAGAAATCAGATCTGAATGATGATGTTAGCATGGCAGCGCCTTCTTGTGTAGAAAAATCACACGGTAGAATGTGACATAGAGTCTTGTTTACCAAATATTTCCTGCTCATCGATGGGCTCCTCCATGAGATCGCCATCCTCGCTCTCTGCATCGGACGATGGCTGCGATCCCACCGCGAACGGATCACTTGAATCTGCCAGGTAAGGAATGTACGAAGCGAAGATGCCACCGGTCTCTGAGTCAGGTTTACGAACGCTGTCAGGCCGATGGCGAGTGGGCAGGTCTGCGACGTTCAAGATAGTGGGGTTTGAATTCTGCATCTCCGCCATGATGGGATAGGGTGCGCAATAGTATGCGATGAGACGGGGAAATGGTATTGAAAATGTAACGAGTACGCGACGATGCAAAACGTCTGGTTAGATGGATGATAGATACTTGAAATGGTGTGTTCTTGGAATTCTTCTGTCTTTGCCCGAGGTCGGACCAGGCCCCTCCTGCTGATTAAGTGCTTGGTTGGTGTAGCCCGGTCCGGTGGCCACCAAGCTATCACGGAGTACAATATACCTTGACAGCTACTTTTCTCCCTTTACTTATATAGGAGGCATAGGATGTTTTCTAGATAGATAGTGGAATCTAATAATTATCAGAAGCCAGATAAACGGCCATTGACAGAAAGGACGAATGCATCTGGAGATAAAAAATTATCGCCGATCCGATATATTTCAAGTACTGGCCGGCGCCAGTACATCATGTCCTGATGGATATACGGAGTACTCTATGGTTTTATAAAACATGAGACACAAAAGATACCACCAAATAGAACCCCAATAAATTTACCGGTGCTTAAAACGCGCGAAATCTTGAATTTATCATGAGAATATTCCCTGTCTCTGTTCCTATCACGCTGCCGTGACGAAGTAGAGTACTGTTCTTGGCATAGAAATCGCAGACAGCTCTACCGCCTAAGATGCCCAAGCTTGATACCAGCTTCCCATATACAACCAAATACTACAACACAGGGTCAATTAAACTGTTATCATGGCCACCCAAGCTCTGTGTCAATCTCGCGCAGTGGTACGCAAAGCTCTTACTCCCTGCGCCGACCTTGCAAGCACGCGATTGCCAGTCTTCATCCAACACAAACGAAATGTCATCCCGAATCTCTCGTCTGGTGATTCTGCCATTGGACGCCAAAGGGGACTCCCACGTACGAACGACATCCCGAGCAGCTTTCGCTCATTCTATAGCTCCCCTATTCTGAAGAAGAAGAAGGACAAGGGCAAGAAAGGCGGCGAGGATGCTGCCACCGAAGCGTCTTCGAAAGCGGATGCGACAAACGTCGACCCTTTCGATCTTTCACAACTAAACGACGGCATACGCGATGCTGTGACACGGCTAAAAAATGACGTCTCGAAGCTGCGATCGGGTGGAAGATTCAACCCGGAAGCGCTTGAAAATCTTCGCGTCCATCTCGTGAAGGGGGGCAAGGAGACGATTAAATTGGGTCAGTTGGCACAAGTTGTCCCCAAGGGTGGTCGGATAGTTACGGTGCTTGTTGGCGAGGAAGATGTAAGTCTGTATCATTTCCGATCTCCATGGAAGTTGTCCTGACTCGACTATCTACTATAGCATGTCAAGCCAACAATGTCGGCTATAGTAGCCTCTGATCTATCGTTGACACCGCAACAAGACTCTCGCAACCCTCTCCAGCTCAATATTACTATACCCCCACCGACAAAGGAATCTCGTGAGCAGACAGTACAGGTCGCTAAGGCTGCAGCGGAAAAGGCAGCCAATGCGATTCGCAACGCCAGAGGCTCAGTACACAAGCGCTTGCAGGATATGCAGAAGAAGAAACTAGCTAGACCGGATGACATCCGAAAGGCACATGATGAAATGGAGAAAGTACAGGAAAAGGGCCAAAAGGAGGTTAAGGATATTTTTGAGGCAACAAAGAAGGCCCTCGAACAGGCCTAGAAAAGTATCTGGTGTAGGATGCGTGATCTATGCATAGGTGCCACCAAGCTCGGCTTCGCTCTCTGTACAATAAAAAGCTACCATTGTAAAATAATTCATATAGTGGAAGGAATATGGCATTCAAGCCATACGAAGAATCGTCGTTGGTAAACTCTTAAGACTATGCAGGTTATGTAGTAGTACATTAAATGTGACAAGAATTCTCCGGCTGTGAGCAGTAGCTTAAGCTCGCTTTGTACGTCGGCTGGAAGCAGCAAGTATAGACTCGAACTTCGCCATGAACTGATCGGTCTTACCGGGCGTTTGGTACGTTCCGTTGTTCTGCAGATTCCTGAGCGCCTCAGAAACGGCGGGCTGTTCAGCAGCACGAGCGGCCAGAGATGGATATTTGCCGGTAACAAGTTCATCCAACATGGCTTTGCGCTCTTCTGCGCCGATGGGGACAAAGGTCGTGTCCTCAGGCTCAACCATGTCTCCTTTGCGCTGCGTCAATTTATCCGCACGATCCTGGGCTAGCTTCTTCACTTCTTCCATAACAGCCTCCTTCTCAGCATCGCTGGAGAAAACGACATGCTTGCCCTCGAAGAGTTTCCGCGCCAACTCATAAGGCGGTTCGTATCCATTGGGATAACGTCCACTGATCCAAGAGACCTTCTCGAGTATACTACCACTGCGGGCTTCGTTACCAATGGGAAGAGACGGCCAAGTGTCTCTCAAAAGAGACATGTCGTATCCTTTCGGGGGATCATAGCGGACAGGGCGCGGCGTCTCTTTGTCCGCCAGCTCACGGTAGACTTCATCTATCTGGGCTGCTCGTGCGCTGTCACCCTCTTCTTCCTCCGAAGACTGTCTCCTCTGTCGTCTAGGTCGGTCACGACCGGCGGAACGACCTCTTTGAGCGGCACCAAATCTTGCTGGCCCTGGCCGACGTCCACGGCTGTCGGTTCGAGGCTTCTGAAGCCTAGTAAGTCGGAGGATGTTCGCCGGTTCGCCGCCTGCTCGCGGAGCTGCAAGCGATCTTGCATCGACGGCACGGTTCGACCGCACATATTCTGCGTTCGGAGCTTTCGCGTTCGAGGGAACCCATGCGATCTTAGCCCTGTTGTCAGATCGACGAGGAACTGCCGCACCCTGAGCCTGTCTGTTTGGTGCAGACGAGGACCGACCTGTATCTTGCCAAATCAGCATCAAAATCAGGTGCGAATAATTATCCGCCATTAATATAAAAAGAAGAACACGCATGCGTGCCATTACAATGCTCTTTCATACCGGATGAATTATCTTTTCCTTGACCTCCCGCAGGTCCGGAGACCTGTCGGAATGATACCAGGACGCCCTCCCTCAGTTTCGCATAATCGCTATGTTGCAGGAACTGGCGCAGAGCGGGGCGCCGCGGTCGAAGCATCTTTCAACGCCGCCGGGCTGACGACGGCTTTGAGAATTGTCAAAAGAATTGCGTTGAAGATGCAGAAGATACAGTGCTCAACTTTGTTGCAGTTTCGGGTGCAGTAATTTCGATCACGTGCCGGAACCCGGAAGGCGGTCTCCATGCGCGTTAAAGTTGTCTCAATTCATTGTTGTAACTGATCTGTGGAATAAACATAAACAAAGCAAATCACATACAAATATCGAGAAAACCTGTCTGTTTTGTCCTTTGAGGACCACAGAAAAACATATTTTTATGCGATATCTGTTGTTCTAGTACAGTTATTATCCATCTCATCTTAGTCCTTAACCATCATGCTCCGCCGCAAGCCAACCGCATTGACCATCACATCTGAGGACCTCATTGCATTCGAGGAGTCCCAGCGCCAGAAATCTCAAGAAAAAAACAATAGCGAATCTGCTGCTACAGCAAAGAATAACTCGGGTCATTCATTTGATCCAAACGATGAGCTAAAACCACTGCCTGGTGACAAGGCGAGGATTGTCCGGTCCCGCGAGGAGAGAATCGGAGTTACTCGCCGTGGTTAAAAATGGAACATTGCTGGACGGTTCACTATTATCAGCCAAAATGGAGCATATTACACTTGCAGGACTCTGATGCATCTTGTTATTTCATTATGGCATCGGACACATACATACTTATGAGCAGGACATCACGACCGCTCTACCGATCTGGATGCTCTCCCCGTTGATATCTGTCAGTCGAATGCTTGTTGCTGCATGTTGTAGCTCAGCCAACACGTCAGACTCGTCTGCATTACTATTGGGAGCATTGGATAGGAGGCAGCGCTGCATGTTCTGCTCCTCTCGAAGGATATGTCTGCTTTTGACATGGGTCGCTCATTTGAGCGTACTATCTACTGCCTACACACGCTTAAAGCTGTGGGTACATATGTTCGGGGAATAGGAGACAAATAGCGATATTCAAAGGTCTGTTTTTGTCTCGGGCTATTTACAGACATGTCAAGTCTATGCTATTAACAAATGCAATCACAATCGACCACATAATGCTCTGGACACTAATGTACAAAACTCCTAGGCCAGTTCTCCTGGCTACCATAGCCTGTCCCTAAACTGACGTAGTTTTTGAAGAGCCCCCTCGCGCCAATTCTAAAACGCAACATTCCATCATATACAAAGAAGAAAAGCTCCAGATTGAAAACCAAACATGGGAGGCTATTTACCCACTCATTGTACCCATTTCCAACAGAAGGCCTATCCTGTAGAGAATTCCAAAACCAGGAAATTGATGGAAAGGAAAAGTGAATATGGCACGCTGCCATCAAGGCGAAGTATATCATAAAAGTACGTGCAATGCAGACGACGTAAGGTCATAACAACCCCTGGACCGAATACCGCGCAGGCGATTTCATCATCATAGAGATCGGACCCTTTCTCGAGAAGATCGGTTTGAAAATTCGGTTTTTATCGTGCCCTTTTAGAAGCATTTTCCGATCCCAGGTCGACGGAATAGTTCCATCTCCTTTTCAGTCCCTGCGGATCAAAGACACTAGCTACACTCTGTTGCCAGTCTCTTGCGGTGATCATCACAGGCTGAGGACCGTATGCAGGCTGACTGGGTGCCACGGACGTCATCTTCCCAGTCTGTGCATATTGTATTGGGTAATGGTTAGGCATAGAAGTTGCCGCACCCATCGCAGGGTTGTTCATAGGCATTGGCGGTGAGTTTGTGCTAGCCGTTGATGGCGCAACTGAAAATGCCATATCCCATTGGCTTCATAGCATGTTAGCTGATATCCATAGAATGAAGGATCAAGGGGTCCATACTTAATGATCCGGGTAGGATCCCAGTTGTTTTCGTCCACCAAGGGAACCCCAAGAGGCGCATGTGAAGTTTGACTGTCCGCTATCATACCCAGTGATTGAAGATGAGGAGAATCAGGCTTAGAATCCTCGTTTCCAGCGGAAATCGGTGGGGTGATGGGATGTGTACCGTATCCAAGCCTGCTATGGGTAGAGGGCGGAACCTGGTGGTAATGAGGCTGGTATTGTGAGTCCATTGGCGGACTTGGGTGGTAGGAATCGGAGGGGCTCCCGTAAGGAAATGTGGGCTTGAGTTCGAAGGGTCGATTCACGTCCGCCGAGAAAGCAACCCGCAACGAGTCTATTTGTGCCTGTATCTCTGGCATTGGCCAATGTGCTGCACACTGTTCCAGGATTCGCATGTGTCGAGTAAAGTAGTCGCGGGCGTCTGTGTGGAAATCAGGGTCCGGTGATGTGATAGCAACCTGCAAAACGTTAGTCAAAAGCCATACATGTTGATGTCCGGTTGGAGGGTCTCACGAGATGGATCATGGTACAGGTCAATATGCAGTATATGGTGAAGTTGATTCCCCGCTGCATATAAAGCAGTCCGGAGAGACCAAATCGAGCCAGTATTGCCTCCTGCAACCGGCACAGGCTCTTGGCGGACGAGTAGCACAAAGCCATGTGTGTTTTCCAGCTACCACCTGCAGTGAATGACTTCGACGCAAGAAGTTGAGGGCGATGCAGCATTATTATTCCTAAATGGCAATGAGAGTGCATATTCCCCACGAAATGAGATGGAAGCCACGGGGGAGAACCATCCATAGGATAATTCACCTGCAAGTCCGGCGGCAGATTCCTAAGCCAGTCACTGAACAAAGGATTGTTCTCCACAAGGCGAGGATCTGCACCCCAGTCCTTTTGCCTCTTGATTTTGTGGTAAATGTCGGCAATTAGCCGGATGTGGTGCGCATTTCGAACAAAGTACGAGAATTGTCTTGACCGATCAATCTCGAACTGATCCATGTCGGGTATATCGAGGAGTGGGCGCATGTCCACTGTCTCTGGATCTACTCCATAATCGGAGCGTCCTGCGAAGGCGTTATGTCAGCCATTTTATCGGTTCACTATTGTGTTGTATCTAGTACGTACCTTGTGGCGCCCCAACCATTACTTCCACAACAAGAAGAGTCTGCCACACGCGCGTTTGGACCAGACACTCTACTGGGTCCAATTCACAGGGCCCTACCTCCATATGCGTACCATAGTGTTCGTGTAAGTCAAGATCCTTGGCCATTGAAACAGCCGTTTTGACTGTTTGCCATGATCGGTAGTAATATCCTTTTTTTGGTGCAGATTCTCGGGCCTTTAATAATAGTAAGAGCGCCTGGATGGTGCTTAAACGAGGTACATCCATGAAGCTAAGCTCGTGTCCTTATAGGATGGTTTATCAGTAAGTATTTCAAAGCAAGAATAGTATCAGCGCTAGAATGAAGGAGCGCCAAACTCACTGTTAGCCATTGCAAGCCACTGTCCACCTTGAGCAGGATCATCGGACATCCTCGCTGCACATGCGAATATGGCTTCGAGAAGTAAAGGTGATATTGAAGCACGATCCTGCCGCCATTGCCGGTATAGGTGAGAACGGTGTACCACAGGAACGTAAGGGTGTATATCTGAGAAGTAGATATCGAAATATCTGAGAGCATCCTCATCTGACGGCATGAGTTCCGGGGGAATTCGAATTATCGAGCCGGCCCCAGTACTGAGAGGCGGTAATTTGTCATCGCTTTCATCGTCAACTGGAGCTTCTGGCTCACCCATGCCTTTCCTCTGCTGCCTTATATAGGGTGCTTCAACATTATCAGTTCTGTTCCCATTCGTTACATAAAGCTTGCATCGGATCTGAAAAACTCACCAATTCCGGTCTCGTCAATCTTGAGCTCACCAAGGGCCTCACTGAGACCTTCCGCAGTTGACTGCTCCGGGTCGAGGTACACACCGCTCTCCGAATTTGCAAGTGGCTGAGATGGAGTCGTCGGGTATACCGACTGTTGATGATATGGATGCGGCATTGTAAGTTGTGGGTGAACTTCGCTATAAATCGGATGCTGGTTTTGAGACGGCACATATTGCGAGTAGATCCCTAACGCGCTATCATAGGGAGCGATACCTCCGACCTGATTCGGGCTGGTTCCACCTAGGTTTCGTTGTATAGGGAGGTTGTGGCGCGAGGCTTCTACCGAATGGGATGTGCCTACACTGGGAGCTTCTTGCTCGAGCGCCTGGCCAGGAGCAAGGAAATCACCATCCTGAGCAATAGTCGGTGGAACGCAAACCAGTTTTAGTCGCGTACACGCGGAGCAAGGCCAAGTGTTTGTGGTTGCAGCATCGCATTTAATTTTCCTTTTCCTGCAGCCGTTGCAAGCTCGCATCACTAAAGTGAGATTCGTCAGCAAGTAGCTAGAGAATGACTCTTCCAGTCGTACCTTTGAGCCTTTTATGTCGATTATGTTCGTCCACGAAAACATAATCTGCGATCACGGTGTCAGCACTCAATCGCAGAGTGTACAACTGCAGGCCTGTAAGGGAAAGTCTCACTCTTTTGTCCCTCCCGCGGAGGTCCGCTTGCCGGCGCAAACGAATAATTCTGCATTGTTTAACCACGGAGTTCTGGTATTTAGTCCCAGGAAAGGAGTCGTTACTCTCCAGATGCAGTGGATATTGTCTGATGTGGCCAGCAAATATAATAACCGTTTCTGTGCTGCTGACGGCACCTGCCGCTTGAATTCAGAGTTGTTGCGACCTTCAGTGGCCGAGCACTAGGCTGTCCTCGTACTTGCGCTGCTTATTTCTCCGAAGAACGTACACGATGATATAAGCCGTCCAGTGGATATGACACCAGTTGTCGCAGTTTCCATTCGGAACTGTATCTGCGTACTGTACATACGGATAGCCGGGACGAACTATGACGACGATATCCCTCGTTTAGATCTTGCGGTAGTCGTCTTTATCGCGAATACTTTCAAAGATGGTTCAGGCCGGTATGAAGTCGAAATTGCGCTGGCTGCTCTGAAGTTGACGACAGCTCAAGAAGGGCGCTGATTCCTCCGGTTTTTCACATGCGGCGGGAGACCTGCAGGCTGCACTCACGAGCGAGAATCAGTATCGTGTGGATCGATGGTAGTAAGATGGCGCCATACTGGAAGGAATTAACTTGGAGATGGGTAAGTATATTCCAAGTACGTCGCAGGCACAGTCGCCCCTCGTGCAGTCGCGCTGACGGGAGGTAAGCTGCCCGCGTAGCCCCGATGACAGTGGGCAATCCCGATGTGACCAAGGCCTCGACGTTCCGGAATAGAGATGGGGCAACCCTAAGACTGGCTCGGGAAGATCGATGGGGCTGTTACGAGAGAGCGCCTGATATGGAGGTAGTCTGCTTGATCCGAAGCGAGAACCCGTTGATGTGATGACGGCGAGCATGCGATGTTGCAATCCACAGCTAGAACTGGTGGGCAGTGATAGCGACTGCACGCGCTGCCCAAAGATGGCGGTGTTAGAGGATCGATCAGATCATCGGATGGAGTCGCTGCGGGACAGACAGGCGAGTGATGAGACAGGAAAGGATCGCTCGAGGCAGTGAGGGGGGAACTTGTTCGCAGGTAGCCTCGGTAGCGGCCAAATAGCGTCAGCGCGCCCAACCTGTCTCGACAGTCGAAGATGGCTCGCGAGCTCAATAATTCGAAGTAGCCCGATGACGAAGAGCACGTCGAGAACGTTTGCGGCGCAATCTAAGCCGCCTGGTGGAGGAGACGCAGCCAGCAGCATTCGTTTTGGAAGGATTCAGAGTTCAGACCAAGCTCCCAAGGTTTCCTCCGCCTGGTTGAAGGTTCAATCCGCCAAGTGGATGCGATCGCTCCCAAAGTCCGCCGTCGCAGGCACCTTTGTCGCTCAGGGGTCCATCGCGGCAGATGATGTTAACTTAGCACTCCCGTATCCTAACTTATTAACGAGATTAGCCCGTAAGAAGGCCGCCATGATCTCTCCCAAGGCTAATTATAGGGACCAAGCGTCTGTCCCCAGCCCTGGTTGTTACCTGATGCTCACTAGCACAATCGAATAGCGCCTGCAAGTGGCAGATCTGAATTCTGAAACCTGTTATTAATGGCCCCGTTCCTGAACCAGCCACCTGTAACTCAAGGAGTTGCCTGCCGTGCTCGGTGCGGTAGGTTTCAGGTACATCATTATTATCATTACTATAATTATTGCTATGATTGTTATTGTATGTATATTTATAGCGAATGCCACCAGCTATTTTACTGTTCTAAATTATCCCACAACTTCAATGGATTCATTCGCACGTTACAGACCAGCTCACCTTTCTCCGCGGATTTCGCACTCCAGATATCGAATCGGGTGTTCAAAACTGTAGTAGTCCACAGCAAAGCCGGTAATAATACGGGAAAAAAAAAAAAAAAAATTTTGCAAGATATATATTACGAGTGACTGTCAAAATCGTTTGTTCCTTCCAGAAGTGACAATGCCTACAGAAGACGAAGCCAAATTCTGGCCGGTTTACATATGGTACTTATTGGATACATTCAGGGAGACCAGGGAACGAAGCCAGCTTGAAAATATCAAAAATAGAGCAAACAATTTCCATTTTTCGATTAGTATCCCCTCTCTAATCACGTTTGTTTCTTGATATGTTCTCGATGTATGCATGTCTTGACGGTTGTTCCCGCGCGTCCGAGTCATCGTTTTATTCACTTGCCCAGCCTTCCACTCTCAGATATGATAGTGACCCAAATCCCACATTTCTGGCTACCTTGTTCATGTACATAAGTTCGAGATTCTGTGGTAGACATGCCTACACTCAAACAGCTGACGTGCCATGTCGAGTGGACACCATCAGACACTCCGTTTCGTGAGTATGGCATTGGGTACGGGGATGGTGTCGTGGAAAGCTACATCGCCATTCCTGCTGGATCTACACCATTCAGCATCAATCTGGGGTCGGACGGGTTCATAGCCCCTGGTCTAGCAATGTTTGTGTTCGTAGACGGCGTCTACCAGTGCAATCGTTACAGAGGTGATCTCCAAAACAGCAACAAAGTCACAATGGGTTGCTTATCGGACACTGTCGACTTTCGAGTTCGTCAAAAGGAGGAGCATTTGCCGGACGGGGGCTGGATTGGGAGGCCCTGGAGATTTGAGCCCTTGAATATTGGTACCGTTTCCCTCATTGGCAGAGACTCCTTATCATATCTGACTGCTGCCTCTTCTAGGCCCCTCGTCGAATGATGTTTCTTTATCGAGCCATTTTAAACATCTTGGAACTATCCACGTGCTAGTACTACGCTGTTTACCAGATGTTGGGCTTCCAGAATATGCTGCCTCCGGGTTTGATCTCGGGTGTCCAGCTTCCCCCGAGTCTGCAACAGCTGTCATGAGTGATGATGAAAGTATGCATGCCATTCGAACCTGTGACTTTATAGAGAAATAAACATTGACAATGTTACCAGCCTCATTCGCACAGTCCTCGCACGGTCAGACAAAATGCAGACACCAGTCACTTATCCAGTCATATGCTGGATTCGACGGGCCAGGTGACAGTCCTTATTATGAACCCAGACATGGCAGACCGTATGACCAATTTCGTCACAGCAAGTCCTCCGCTCGTGACGGAAGATCAAAATCTTGGAGGAGATCTGGCGCGGCTTCCAGTGATGATTGGAACAAACCTGGGCATAACTCAGATTGGGCAGACGTGCCTGTTCGCAGAAAAGGGAGTTCGAACAAGCATCTAGACAGAGACCAACGATCAGAGAGCACCACGAGCTCTGATGTCTCCTGTCAGACGGCATCGAGCAGAGGACTAGATGCAAACTACGCTGAGGATATTGAACCTTTCGGTCCTACCAGCACTGCTCGTAATCGAGCACGGATCGCGCGGTCTCAGATGTCATATACCCCTGGTGGGACCCCAATAGTAGTAAACATCAATCCCGTGCTCTCACCTGAGCGCCAAGTTACTCAGAGCAGAGGCCGTGGCCTGCCAGAAGAATCCATAACAACAGATCACGTTGGTCATGGCCATGTCGGTTCAAACAAAGGCAAAGGTAATCGAGAATATAATGTTCGGCGCTGCTATCGTGACTCGGACAGAGCTCACGAGTATCAATACAGTCGGCAGGACAAACGACGAAATATGAGGCATGGAGGTGTCGACCCTGCCTCGTCCCCTGAAGATTCCCATTCAAGGGACCGTCGCCAGCATGATGGTCGTGATTCTGAGTGGGATACTAATCTAGACATGGACCACGGCGCTAACAGCAACTCACCATCTACTGGCTGGAAACCTCCTGATGAAAGTAGTCCCCCGACCAGCGATAATGGTAACTGGGATAGCAGTGATCCTCAAATCACCCAACCTGATGACCCACAATCTGAGGATGCTGATCCATTCAACAACAATGGAACGCAAGAGGGTAATGGACGGGGCCAGACCGACACCGATGCCAGTTTCTCTCATAACGAGAGTTGGCCCAAGGAAGGAAAATGGCAGTCCAATACTACCGATTCTAGCGAGGGACATAATTGGAATAGCAGCCAGGATATTGATCAAGACACCACAGCCGAGAAACAACCCCATGTGGATGAGCATAGCACTACTCCTGGGGTTGATACTTGGTCGAGCTCCGGAAATAATCAACAAGGTGCTACGCACAAAAACACTGCTGATCCAATGAACAACCATGGTGCAGAAACCGGAAGGATTCGAGAGCAGGATCCGCGGATTCTGCGAGAAATGCCTGTACCGTGGCAGGGCAGCAATCCATCGACTAATAATGCCGCCTACTCTCCAGCAGCCATTAGACCTCAACAAATAACCCATGGAAACAATTCTCCGGTATTTGTATCTCCACTAGCCACGGGAAGTGATGGGAACGAACCAGCTCTCTATATGGTTCCTGCATCTATTGCGCAGTCCGGTCTATTGTCACACCAGGTTCAACTAGGCAGTGCGGCAGAGTATGTGCACAGAGTCAGACAGCCGGCATATATCGACAGCCTAGAACACCCGTATGCCAAGTTTATCTTCAAGTATCGAACACAAGGTATGTATATCCCTCGTTTGATCATCATATATAAAATAACGCGATTTTAGGAGCTATCGAACAACTGTTAGGGATTAAAATCGAACGCAACATAGATGAAGAACGAAGAAAATTGGAAAATATCTCGAAAGAAGAACTCATAGCTCGCATTCTGCGCACAGAGGTGGTCCAAGCAGCTTATATAGATTATGCATTGTGTATGCTAACCTTTCGTGATAGGGGTTGTCCGGCGGGAATTCCGATATCCCTCGAAATTACCAAGGAGGGGCTCCAATGTCAGTGGGAGGAAATATCAAGCAGTCTAATGCCTTCGAAACGAGGGGCCCGCATTATCAAGGCCTGAATCGCCCGGCTTTGAACACTTCTGGGTATAACGATGGCCATTTTGCAACTATGAGCGTGGGCAACCCATCTGAATATAAGCAGAACAGCACCGACGCCGGTCCATTTTTAATGGGTGCAGCAAGCGGTAGTGGGTATTCGAGCAATACACAAGATAGCACGGTGCAACCTAGCCAAGGCTCCTGGGACAAGGAGCAGCCAGATGGGAGAATCCACGAGAGCGAAACCAAACCACAGAGTCCTTCGGCCAATGATCACTCAAACCAATGGGACAGCGAACCTACATTACATGAAGAAGGCGGCGGCGGCGGCGGCGGCAGTGACTCAGGATGGTAATAGAGTCTCTTAAACACCATTACTGGTTGTTTGAAATCAAAAGTTGGGACCAGAAATTGTATTATTAGAAGCTCAGTTTGGTGTTGGCAAATTGAAATTCGCGTAGCCGTTCTAGGAGGATTAATATGGTATACACATCGAATCACACCGTCAATAAATGTAGAACGAATAAACATAACTTAATGCTAGATCCCCCAAAGCATCAGCCTTGCTAGCAGGGAATTAGGACTCCGAGCTGAACCCTTTTTTCAGTGCTATACCATATGTAAAGAATGTGCATATCACACACGTGACAGAGGATTGATAAGTCAGCAAGAACTGCCGATGTGGGGGAATCGAGAAACGAAGGAGGAAGAGGAGGAGACACGCGTCAAGATACGAGGAAATGATATGTCTATCAGAGAGCGATCCCATCAAGTATAGGACTGTCTCTAGTTACCTTCAACAGCTGCTTTTGTTTGGGTGGTTGTGCCCGGAGAGACTAGTACTACTTATGCACCTATGCTTGTTCAAGCCACCGCCCGCGCCACACGGAGCTTCGAACCCGCGGGCAAGTCGCGAACCTGAGGTGTGAGCCCGCGACGAGGCAGAGAACATTGGCAGCTGTTCTCGATTTTATACCAAAGCTGCTCTCAATTGAGCGCGATCCAGGTTTTTCAGCGCAGCATAATCCCTGATAGTCATCTCACGTGCCACTGATCTCCCCGCCTTTCCATAGCGAGTAGATCTGGTCTCAGTGAGTTGCAAGTCGCGATCGCGTTGCGATCCTTCGGCGAGACGTTTGAGGACCATGAGCTCCAAGCGACGCGCCGCACCCGCGGCTTCTCTAGAATCGTCTGGCCATGGGCAAAAGCGAAGGAAGGTCTCTGTAAGTGCATCAGCAATTGTTCCTGGTTCTTCCCTAAGGGCGATGTCTCGGTTTGACTGGAGGCTTTGACTTGAGCGCAACAAATCGCTCCGACAATATTGTGGCTGCCGCTGGTTGCGACATGCTGGTTTTCCCCGATCCTGGGACGAGAATAGATCAAGAGGTTCCGCCATCTGGCGCTTCTCGTGATAGCTTGCGTGAGAACGGCGATGCCATGCCGGACCGCAGCGCGTGAAATCCAGGAACTCAACTTTCAACAGGCGCCCCTCTTGGTGGTCCTTAGGAAGCATCGCTCGCTCTTGGATTCTCTCAGTTGAGATCGTCATCGACGCTGACAATGGCATCCATCTCGACAGGATGATTCTACCGCTGATGTCGAAACCCCGCAAACCACCACGGATGCTGGCCTGAAATTGCTTGCCCATATAAAACAATCCACAGACAAAAAGTATGTCTCCTTGCGGCTTCGACCGGTCTTCGTCCCCTTGGCCTTTCCCTGTGCTAATCAACATCTTGAATAGTGGACGCCAAATTGCCACCAACTTCCTCCATCTGCCTGATAAAGTACGTCGTGGTTCCCTGATTGAGATCCTAAGGGTTTTTGGATAGCCGTTTAATTTGTTATTAGAAGGAGAACCCAGATTATTACCAGACTATTGTGCTTCCAATCGCTATAGATACAGTTGAGGTAGGTGGAATTATTCCCCATGCAAGCCCAAGGTTGGGTACTTCCCCATAGATCCTGTGAGCATAAGTTGTGATCGCAATGTCATGACGTTGCTAGAAACAAGAGATGGTACCTTCGACTGGATGCTTTTCGAATCATGTCCTTTCTCCGTATCACTCATTGTATTAACACCGTGAAAAGGATAAACTGAAGCGCCATGAGTACCTCACACTTACGGCCATGGAAAGCGATCTCAAGCGCATGATTAGCAATGCGAAGACCTACAACCAGAAGTCTTCTCAGGTATTTGCTGACGCTGAAAGGATACGCAAAATCCTCTCCAACAACATGCCAAAGATAAACCCAGCGTATAAGGATCCAAAATATGTCGCTTTCCCTACACCATTACCCGACGAAGAGCCTGGCGATGAAGGGACCGCGGAACCCGATGCCAGTCCTAAGGAATCTTCCGACGAACAACAGAAATCAAGGTTGCGCTCCACATCCACTGCCATTGGCAAGGACGATAAAAAACAATCGACTTTCGAAGGCTACAGTCTTCAGAGTGCGCAAGATAAGATAATTTCGGAGCTGATCAATCTAAAAGATGCGGAGTAAGTTATCTGCCATCCATCAAAATGCCTGCGTAGTCGGCATTGCCTAACAGCTTGCAGAGGCACGGAAGTCGGACTCCCCTTTGTCAACAAACCTGACCGCAACCTCTACAAGGATTATTATGAGATCATCCAGCATCCTGTGTCATTAAGAACTATACAAAGGCAGGTCCGCGGTACGGATGGCAGGAAGAGTGGTGCGAGAACGACCGCCTTCCCGACATGGCCGTCTTTCGAAGAGGAAATGGAGTACATATGGCGCAATGCGCGGGAGTTCAATGAAGACGGCAGTGAAATCTTTATTTATGCCGGTGTACTCGAGGTAGGAGTCATAACTACATGGATTGCGCTTGCGTTAATCTAACGATCCCAGGATCACTTCAAACGACGCGTTACTGAAGCAAAAAGAGTCGTGCCCGACGATATACAAGAGGGCACAGACAGCAGTACTCCTCGTCTCAGGCTACGGATGGCCACCACAGACACCCCAGAACCGTCATCGTCGTCGCAGAGGCTGACATTAAGACTCCCTGGCCAGAAATCGGATGGCACATCAAAAGATGAAAAGACTCAATCTGGAGTGACCGTAGACAGCGAAGCACTGAAGAGACAGCAAGATCTCGTCCGCGCTGGTTCGAACGGACAAGATATCGATGCTCGTTCGGTGCCCTCGACAAGGAACCTAAGGAGAAATGGCAGTCCTAAATTGGGAGCTAAAATCCAGGCACCACACGAACACAAGGGGCCCAGCTCTGCGCCTTCTCCTGCACGATCTACTACAGCAGCTATCAAAAGCGAGGCACAGGCAGTGGCCTCACCCAATCTCGCCACTGTTCAGTCTCGTGAAGACAGTCAAGAATCCATGCGCCCTGCAGGCGCAGCCACGATCCCACTGGCCTCTAACTCAGCAGCGTCTAGCGTACCGCCGGCTCCTGATCTTGCTCCATCCCATGTCACCGGCAGCGGCCCTCTCCCCAGCGACCAACCTGCATATCTTAACATACCACAGAATGTATCATTTGATACCATTCTGGGGGAACAAGATCGAAGTAAGTTAGCTCTCGAATTAGCCGCCGCTACGTTGGCTAACTGTTCTAGGTCTCGTAAATGCTCTTCTTACAAATGTCAGCATATTCACACATCCGAGCTTGGAGCTTCGCAAAGCTCTCAGGCTCGACATACCCCCTTCGACTGTCGGACAGCAACAATCAATAACGATAAACCTCCCTTCGACTCATAGTTACCTCTTGATACGTCCTACGACGGCGCAAGAGACCACTCAGCGACAGATTAAACTTGTGGCATCGGTTGGGAGCCAGAAGATCCCTCTGCCGGTCCACGCACGGCCGGCCGGTTCTAGCACTCCTGTGTACGAAGTGCGCCTCAACCGAGGCGTTACTCGAGTCGACCTGGAGGTTGTTGCGGGACCTTCTAGGACTGTAGCACGGAGTGGGCCACCTGGTTCGGACATAGAATACGAGCGGTTGACGATATTTTTCCACCTCCTGCGACAGTAAACCAGGAAGGATGCTTTCTTGGGCGGCTGCATGGTGTGAAATAGATTTTTGTTTGGAACCCTCCATCTTGGTCTTCACTGCTTGATCGAGTTTATTTTTTTCGGTGGGCCTGCACTCCATGCATCAATTGTGGTGTTGTATCATGACGTATAAACACTGGGTTTAATATTTGACACATGGGCTTCACGCTGGATTAGCGTCTCTTGTCATGAGTTGAGATTACATTGTTGATATTATTGTAAAGGACATTTCTCTAGACACTTCTCTTTTGTAGCCATTTCACATGACAACTAGACAGCCCTTTATCCGCGAACAGTCTTTGGTACTTTGGCACGATCATGGAGATATGAGGGCATACCAACGCAGTCGACCAATTAGTTCTATCGAAGAAGGGCAGCTGTCATGAAACCGCCACCACCTGCAAAGCAGACCTCTAGTCTGGATATTATTTCTTACTCCATGACCAGGAGGGTAAAGATCTGGAAGTTTGCCAGAGTGGGGTTGGCCGATCCACCGAGACTCGCTATTTTTTCTCGCAAAAAGCTGGAGCCAAAGCTCTAGCGCTCCGGATTGTTGCATGTGCGCCAATCAATGGTCGGTTAAGCTGCTTAGCTAAGGCCAACCTTTCCCCAAGGAACCGTGGGCTTTGCATCTTTTTGCTCCCGAGTCTTTGCCCGGTGCCGAAAAAAAAATTTCGAGAGTGGGCATTCTTTTTTTCCCTATAAAGCTCATCCACTTCCGCCCTCAACCACCAGAGTGCTCCTTATCGCCTTTTTTTCCTCTCCCCCTCATCCCCTCCTTTCCCTAAGTACCATTTCATAGTACTTGGATATCTGCCTTTGTGCACCATATTATAAAGATGTCTGACGAAGTCTACGAGGGTGCCATTGGCATTGACCTGGGTAAGATTTTGCAATTTTCACCGGACCAGTTCCATTCCATTTATCACAACAACTGACTTGGCTCTTTGCAGGTACTACCTACTCCTGTGTCGCCAACTATGAGGGTACCAATGTCGAAATCAGTAAGTCTCCTGGAGCGCGATGAGCACCCGATGTTCGAGTTTTCGGCTCTAACGAAATTTTTTTGTGCGCAGTTGCGAACGAGCAGGGTAGCTACACTACCCCTTCGTTCGTCTCTTTCACCGACAAGGAGCGCTTGATCGGTGAGGCCGCCAAGAACCAGGCTGCTATGAACCCCCAGAACACCATCTTCGATATCAAGTAAGTTTTAATGCCGTAGATTTTGGCTATTTGATGTGTAGCATGTACTAACGGGGTTGGCTTGCAGGCGTCTCATTGGACGGAGATACGATGACCCCATCGTCAAGAAGGACATTGAGTCCTGGCCCTTCAAGGTTGTCGACCAGGGCGGCAACCCCTTCGTTGAGGTTGAATATCTGGGCGAGACCAAGACCTTCTCCCCTCAGGAGATCTCCTCCATGGTTCTCATGAAGGTGAGATCTTGTTTACAGGATCCTCTGAGAGAAACCCTGTTCTGACTATCATTTTCCAGATGAAAGAAGTTGCCGAGACCAAGCTCGGAAAGAAGGTCTCCAAGGCCGTTATCACTGTCCCGGCCTACTTCAACGACAACCAGCGTCAGGCTACCAAGGATGCCGGTGCCATCGCTGGCCTGAACGTCCTCCGTATCATCAACGAGCCCACTGCTGCCGCCATTGCTTACGGTCTGGGCTCTGGTAAGTCCGAGAAGGAGCGCAACGTCCTGATCTACGATCTTGGCGGTGGTACTTTCGATGTTTCCCTGCTCAACATCCAGGGTGGTGTCTTCACTGTCAAGGCCACCGCCGGTGACACCCATCTGGGTGGTCAGGACTTCGACACCAACCTCCTTGAGCACTTCAAGAAGGAATTTCAGAGGAAGACCAAGAAAGAGTGAGCATAGGACCCTAATGTCTCCATAGTGACATCCACTGACTCAGTCTTGTAGCCTCGGCGGTGACTCCCGTGCTCTGCGTCGCCTGCGTACCGCATGTGAGCGTGCTAAGCGTACCCTGTCCAACGCTACCCAGACCACTGTTGAGATCGACTCGCTGTTCGACGGTGAGGACTTCAACACCCAGATCACCCGTGCCCGTTTCGAGGACCTGAACGCCAAGGCTTTCTCTGGTACCCTGGACCCCGTCCAGCAGGTGCTGAAGGACTCTGGTCTGGACAAGAGCGCCGTCGACGAGATCGTCCTGGTCGGTGGTTCTACCCGTATTCCTCGCATCCAGAAGCTCCTCAGCGACTTCTTCGACGGCAAGAAGCTGGAGAAGGTAAGAACATATACCCTTGTTGGCTTTAATTCCTGAATGAGATTCTAACAGTGTTGCACAGAGCATTAACCCTGACGAGGCCGTTGCCTACGGTGCTGCCGTCCAGGCCGGTATTCTGTCTGGCAAGGCTACTTCCGCTGACACCGCTGACCTTCTGCTCCTTGATGTTGTTCCTCTCTCCCTCGGCGTTGCTATGGAGGGCAACATCTTCGCTCCCGTTGTTCCCCGTGGTCAGACCGTCCCTACCATCAAGAAGCGTACTTTCACCACTGTTGTCGACAACCAGCAGACCGTGCAGTTCCCCGTTTACCAGGGTGAGCGTACCAACTGCGCTGACAACACCTCCCTCGGAGAGTTCACTCTGGCCCCCATCCCCCCCATGAAGGCTGGTGAGGCCGCTCTCGAGGTTGTCTTCGAGGTCGATGTCAACGGTATCCTCAAGGTTACCGCTACCGAGAAGTCCTCCGGACGCACTGCTAACATCACCATCTCGAACGCCGTTGGTAAGCTGTCGAGCTCTGAGATCGAGAACATGATCAACGGTATGTGCAGACATATGGTACCCTTACTATAGTGGAGAGTTTCCTAACAGTATATATAGATGCCGCCAAGTTCAAGTCCAGCGACGAGGCTTTCAGCAAGAAGTTCGAGGCCCGCCAGCAGCTCGAGTCTTACATCTCCCGTGTCGAGGAGATGGTCTCCGACCCTACCATGTCTCTGAAGCTCAAGCGTGGTAACAAGGACAAGATCGAGTCTGCTCTGAGCGATGCCATGGCTCAGCTCGAGATTGAGGACTCCACCCCCGAGGACCTGAAGAAGAAGGAGCTGGCCCTCAAGAGACTGATGACCAAGGCTATGGCCACCCGGTAATTTATGATTCCTCAGCTTAGCGACATGAAGAGGTTTTCTCTCGTGGGGGCATGGTAGCCTCTTCGACCTCCTTCAGGCGGAAATTCGTTTTATTTGGTCGTTTCTCTATTCCCAAAAGTTTCATTTAAGGACCCGGTTACATACATGTGCCTCTTTTTTTGTTGCATCGATGGACAGATACAATAGGCCAAAAAGATGTTTATGGCATTGGCAGTTTTCATGAGTCATGTGATGGGTCTGGCATACTGGCGGGGTCTCCTTTTTGTTCGGTCTGGCTTTATGCCTCATCCGCTGTTATTTTCTCTTTTGTCTCTTCTATCTCCTTATGGCTCATAGAATAACGAGTATCTGATAAATGCTTACGCCCTAGCTTCCTGCTAGGTTTTCACGATAAATTTATAAGAGTGTTATCACTTGGTCTCTCGGTGAATCCTAACCGGATTTTGTATTTTTGCTATGTGTTACCGCCTCGAATATAGATATAGACACTTGAAGTCAGCATAAGCTTTTCCCAGGGGAGCGACAAGTTCTAGGTGTATCCTGGAGTAACTTAGTTGGAGATAATTAAAGCGGGTAAGGCTATTTCTAGGTATGCGGATGGGGGAAGCTCCAGCAAGCTCCCCACCGCTAAGTACCGCTGCCACTTTTTTCCTTTGTTAATAGATGCATCTGACACGAGTTCGAAATACTTGAGCACGCAATATATACCACTGTCTCGGGGGCTATTGTATGCGAAACACAATCAGTGCTTGCTCTCTACCATTATCCTTGAGTACTAGTGGCGCGGTCTGGTATCTCAAGTCACGTTGGCGGTGGACGTCATGGGCTCACCCGGAGCCTCGAAGCGCAAATATGAACACGATCAAAGCGATCGCGATGCCGCCACGACTACGGAAGACACTGGGAAGCGATCGAGAACAATTGGCCCATCTTTACCACCCGCACTTGCGGAGAAATCTGCCAGTGAAGATGGAAGCGACAGTGAAAGCAGCGATGATAGCGATGACATAGGGCCCAGCATGCCGCCTGCTGGCGGCACTCAGTCTGGGAGTGCTAGAGCCAGCCGTGATATTGACGACGCGGCTGGGAACCATTCGAATGAGCAACAGGCTGTGCCTCCAGTCTCCGTTCAAAGTCGACGCGATGAATGGATGCTTGCACCACCAGACCAAGGAGACTGGACTTCGCGTGTGGACCCGACGAAACTACGTAACCGCAAGTTCAACACAGGGAGAAGTGCTCGAGGTGCTCGAGGTGCGCCCGCGTCTCACGACTCGTCTACGCCATGGACAGAGACACCAGAACAAAAAAGGAGGCGTTTGGAGAACGAGGTTATGGGCATACAACAACCCGCATCGAGTGCTTCAAGGGAGCCCAGCAGCAGCAAATCTGCATCCGATAAGCTCATGGAAAAGCGTCTACAATCGTATAGCGTAAGTCATCAATTCTGAGTACGTGTGTACGGTTCATTTACTGAGAACAATTCAGGATAAATCACAGCGCAGGGCTCTGTATAAGGAACATCAAGAGACGGCCAATGCAGATAAAGAGCAAGACGATCCAAGCGCACGTCCATTTGATAGAGAGAAAGACATTGCTGGCCCGGGGACTATAAGTTCGGCGAAGCGGAGAGAAATAATCAATAAGTCATCGGATTATACCTCTCGCTTTTCAAGAGGTAAATTCCTTTGATTTTGTGTCCAGAGGAATTATTGGGTTTCTGTATCTGTATGAGGTCAAATTGTTATTTGTATCCTGCTACCAGTTGCAGTTACTTGCTCTCTGGTATTCTGCACCGACACTGATATGATCATCGAAAATTATACACGCCAGGTCATTTGGACTCATCCTGCTTTACATATATCATGAACAAGAGAAGGATAGCATCATGCCATTATCGGTTGTCGAACGCGAATTCCAAAAGGAAGTCAAACTGGACTTAGCCCAATATAATTTTCAGCACCAGAATATATCTTCCGATCTGCTAGTGATCGCTCATCGCGTTTTGAATGTAGTGATAGCCTTGAGGTATATGATCCAAACAATCCATCGAGACCTGTTGTCGTATGGGATGTTTCGATCTTACACGGCTTACCTTGATATTCTCTCTTTGATTAGAGGCAACCTATCTGGTTCAACAAACACACCATCATCGACAATCAGGTCGGAACTAGTCTCTGTGTCTGAATGACATGCTTTGCATTTTGTCCGATAGTCATATATCAATAATCATGAGAAAAAAAGCTAAATATCAGCTCTCGATATGGAAATGTTCCTGGAATGCGAAGCGCTGCTGTAAGAGTATCTAAACAATTTCCTCTTGTGGAATAAACTGGAATTCTGAGCATACTCTGCTCGTGAAAACCACATGTACTTGGACTGGTCCAACATGTAGTATTATGTAATGGCTTCTGATGTATCCAGGAGCTACCGATGTGCATTTGAATCTCTGCAGGAGCCCGAGGGAGGGCACTGGAACAGGGTGAGTCCAAACCTTTTAATTTTGTACCTAGTCTGTACACCCATATATGGTTATGCTTTTCATAAGGTTATATCGTAATTGGGTTGTTTTGTCAACAACACCACGTGTAATCCTCGGAGTACCTGATCTACTTTGTCCAAGAAATTCGTCAGATGCAAATTCTGCTCTCAATCTGAGATAGCAAACATACTCATATATATATAGCCAAATAAACCAACAGTTTCCTTGTAGATAATGGTTATTCAGTGCCTTCGTCCTACGTCAGTGCACAGGAACCTAGATTCCAGATTGCCCGGGTGATTATTATTAACCAAATATTCTATTTAACTTAGTAAACAGAGACTACGGCCCGCATATAGGAGTCCAATCAGAGTTCTCTGAATAGTGTGTGCCTGGATATAATTCTATGTAATATTACCCCGCAGACTGTCTAGTTTGAAAAAACTTCACAATTAATGACTCAACCGCATAGAAAAGAAGCTGTCCTCTATTACATACTGTCCACAGTACTTCCAACAGGCATACACAATGGCACAAGCAAGTGTATCAAATATACTGAAAAGTGCTTCACTCGATTTGGGCCCCTATGAGGAGCTTTACAAATATTTCCATGCCCATCCCGAGCTCTCACAACGGGAAGAATCAACATCTCAAAAAGTGGCAGCTCATCTGTCACAGCTAAATGCTTATGAAATCTACATAAACATCGGAGGATATGGACTCGCAGGAGTACTCAGAAATGGCCCTGGAAAGACCATCCTTCTGCGGGCTGACATGGACGCACTTCCTGTCAAGGAACTCACCGGGCTACCTTACGAGAGCTCGGTCACAATGCGCGATGCAGAAGGGGTTGAAAAACCTGTGATGCATGCTTGTGGACATGATATGCATATGACTTGCTTACTCGCAGCGGCTGAAACTCTTGCTAACATTCGCCGTGCATGGAGTGGGACTTTGATCGTGCTGTTTCAACCGGACGAGGAACGAGGTGGAGGCGCGCAGGCCATGGTTGACGATGGACTGTATTCGAAAGTCCCTCTGCCAGATTATGTTTTCGGCCAGCATGTAATGCGTATGCGTGCAGGAAGAGTTGGTCTGCGTCCTGGCACAATCATGGCTGCTGCCGACAGTCTTAAGATTACCGTCTATGGGCGCGGTGGCCATGGATCGCAGCCACACCAGACAGTAGATCCTGCACTTCTTGCTGCACATATCGTCGTTAGGCTACAGGGAATCGTGAGCAGGGAGGTTGACCCGAGTGATCTTGCTGTTGTAACCGTCGGGAGCCTACAAGCAGGACAGACAGAGAACATTATTGCAGACAAGGCCGAGATTGGGCTTGATTTCAGGACTGTCAAGCTGGAAACTCGTCAAAAGATCATATCTGCTATCCAGCGGATTGTCGAAGCTGAATGCACGGCCAGTGGCTCACCCAAACGGCCTGTATTTACTCCGACAAGGCGGTTTCCTCTTACTTCAAACGACGAGAATGTAACCTCCCAGCTGGCCGCATCATTCGAGACCCATTTCGAGGACTTCGACGCCGATACCCCAAGGACCAATATCAGTGAAGACTTTTCCATTCTGGGTACCAGCCAGGATCTCCCATGCTGTTTCTGGCACATCGGTTGCATTGACCCTGAGCTCTGGGACAAGGCCCAGAGAGGTGGCAGTGAGATAGAAGAGATCCCCGGAAACCATTCGGCCCTTTTCGCGCCAGTTATACAGCCCACTATGAGAGTTGGAGTCGATACGCTGTGCCTTGCAGTTTTGACATTTCTGAAGAAATAGCTGCTTTCAGCATATTCATAGCAGCTGCTCTTCACTTTTCCTAGGCTAGAGTATGGCTGAAATAGTATACGTATAAGGAGCTTTAACCCTAGTTCAGGAGTCTAAGCCTATATGTGATACTAGCCTAAGTGATCTATCGTTATCATTTTATACACCTCTTTGACCTATAATGTCTTCAGAAGTCTCTGGTTCGAGGAAAAACAAGGCTATTCCAGAAATAGAATTCAGTCCCGAGCATTAGTCTTCTCAAGACTAATAATAACAGCGGAGCTGGGAAATAGATGGCTATTTCTGCAGCCCATTCTGGACCCAGGATACCTCCTTTCCTAGTGGTCCCAGCTAGTTCATTCTTTGGAGAATAGTGATAGCCTATAAGTCATAATAAACCGCTTGAAAACATCCCTGCAAAGTGGATGATTAACCCTAGCACCTCTAACTTGCTCGATTCCAGGTGCTTTCTGATAGCCCAAGCCAACCAATGCTGGAACATGTAGTACTTGAATATGTAAGTCCATCGTATTTCAGGGACTATGGCCAACGGAAGTCACCATGCATGGAGTCAAATGGAGGGTCAAAGTAGAGACACGTCTTTAAGAGCAGCTCTACGTGTCAAACGGGGATTTAGATGGCAAATACTGGTTTAGGGCTGGAGTACCTCACCGCACATGTGGGGTAAATAGTTAGGTCTAAAATAGGCAGATGCATGCAAAAGTACTGTTCATGTTGATCTGTTTAGATCGGGTTCTCAGCATGATAGACCTCACTAACCAGCCATGATCTAGATTATCTGCACCCCTGAAGCATCTATGCATATACTCAAAGTCGTCTGAATATGGAGAGAAGCAAATAGCACGATTAACTGGATGCCAGTGTATTTCTACGAGGTGATTCTCTCGGTGCTTTTCCATACCCTGCAGAATGCCGCTTGGTTGACCTTTTGTGGTTCCAACATTCTCGCTCAAAACGCTCTCACAAGACTAGTTACGATGGTCAAACACGATTTTGCTTACAAATTAGCAGGAACTCAGAAAGAAACAGAAAAGTTTCGATGAAAAGAGATGCTATAGAGGTTGTCTCAGCTTTATACAAATATCATCTGGCCGGTAGACCTCCCACTGCCACCTGTCGCTACTATAACTACCATTGATTTCTCTGGATCTGGAACACCCTTCTCCTCTGGGTGACCTTCCCATGAGCTAAGCATATTTAGGTGCACATCCCAATTGCCGTTTGCATGTCGTGTTACGGAAACTTCATCACCATCGACGTAAACATGCAGCTCACACTCCATGTTCGCTCCAATGCTGCCGGCTAGTTGCAAATTCCCTTCTGCTCTGTTAAGAGATGTATGAGTCACTGTTAGCTCTGGTGGTGACTCCTGATCTCTTCTGCCTTCAAGGCGTGTAATGATATCTGTTTCCAATGCCGGTGTCCTAGTGGGAGCTCGACGCCCGCGAGTCGCCTGTTCGAAAGCGTACGCGTACCGAAATAAATTATTGTCATCATATGCTTTTGAGGCGAAGGTGAGATTCACAGGCATCCCTGTATCAGCCATCAGTCCCATCGGTACATTGACGGTCGGTATGCCCAACTGGCGAATAGCACAGTTGCCGTTCGAGTAGAGCACACCATTCCGCCATGCTTCTGCTGCAGAATCCTTATTTACATCTGCATCTGCCTTCCCAACGTCGGCGTTGCAGGGCCACACCACCATATCCAGACCTTGAGTATCAAGCCAATCTTCAAAATCTTCTTTGCGCTTAGACTCAAGATTTTGAAGGGCTTTACCCAAGCCGGGGATGTTGTAGGTAGGGATCCGACCTCCAGTGATGTGTGCAACAACGGCAGTATGTTGGACC
>JAPVCB010000012.1:242005-303170 GCA_029606185.1 Paecilomyces formosus | reverse complement strand
CTAAACCCTAAAACCCTAAAACCCTAAAACCCTAAAACCCTAAAACCCTAAACCCTAAAACCCTAAAACCCTAAAACCCTAAAACCCTAAACCCTAAACCCTAAACCCTAAAACCCTAAACCCTCTACTATTTCTTGCCCTAAGTCTATTCTATTCTTATGTATAGTAGACTATATAAAGGTATAGCAACTATCCTATACTATAATATAAGAGCTTGAAAGTAGGAAGCCAATCTAAGAAATGAGTAGATTTAATCTATACTAGCAGGTATAGGCTATATTATAACCTTTTAAACCTTTTTATTATTAGCATAATAACTAAAATAATTATATAGCTATTTAACTATCTTTAGTCCTGCTATAGTAAACTATGATTTTTTAGTAGATATAGTTGCTCTAGCAAGCTTAAGCAGATATAGAATATAATTAAGATTCTAAAAGTACTCTAATATATATTAATATATACTAGGGAATGTTTCCTTATTGCTATATTTTAAGTATAATCCTTTAATATTAATATTATTTAGAAATACTTCGATAATCTTTAACAGAGCTTTTTCCAGGATAAATTATATAATTTATTTAATCTATATAATAGAATTTACTATATCTTAAAGAATTATTACCTAATAAAGAAGTCTAAGAGATATCTAAATAGTAGTTATATCTCTATCTTCCTTGGCAAAAATAATCTAATTATATCTAGAGAGTAAGTTAATAAATAAATTAAGAGATAGTCTACTAAAATCCTTTATAAATTTATTAATATTTAGAAGTATATTTGTATTGTAGATTATTATTTTATTAATCTATATAGTAATATTAATAAGCCTATACTTGCCATTCTTCTTTTTAATTAAGAACTATAAGTTCCTATATAAGCCATAATATCTCTTAAGGATTCTATTTTAGAGTCTTTCCTATAGTATTTGGGCTATAATTTCTTTAAGTATTTAAAGTAGCTAAAACCCAGGGACCTACTATATTTTATATAGAATAGTATAGATTCTCTATGATAAAGTAATCTTAGGATAGATTTTCTTAATATTTTTTACTAATTATCTAAAAATACCTTCTTTTTTATAGAGTAATTCTAGTAGCATAGCTCTTTTAATCTCTAAAAGTTTTATTCTAACTATTAGTTGCTGAGCTTGCTCTAGCATCAAATATATACCTTATATAATTATTATAATCTATAGTCTAAAATATCTATTATATAGTGTTTTTATATTAGGTATAGGATTCTTATGATAGCATTCCTTATATAGTTCCTACTATTTTAGATTATTACCTAGTATCTTTCTACTATTTAATCTACTTAAATTTATAGGATTTACTTTATCCTTTTTCTGCTTCTGTAGCATGCTAATTAAAGCATAAATATAATTATAATAATCTATCCATAGTTCAAGATTTAATTGTTTTGAGGTTCTATATTTAATACCCAAATTTATAAGATCTAGGCAATAAAGGAATCTCGCCAAATTAACCTGCCCTTCTGATTAGTCTATTAATTTTATAAATTAGTCCCTATGAAATCTTGTCCAATCAGAATTTACTATTGCCTATGTTACTCAGATTATGCTAATATATATAACTCTATATATTAGTAATTTTAATAATATATCTTATTTAGTAAATATCAGACTAGGCTGCTAATACTTGCTTAATCTTTTAAAAACTGCTATAGCCAGATATCCTTTATTATTTTTATATTCTGATTGGTTAGTCTATATCTAATAAACTTATATTATTTATTGCAAGTCTTTTTAAAGACACAATAGAGAATAGTACTATTATTTAAGATTTTAATTATAAATCTTGACTTTGCTTATTATAGTTAATCTAGAATATAATCTGCATCTCTAGTCAATATAATTAAAATAAAAAATTAAATAGTAATTTATCTTATTATAATAGGCATATCCTTATAATATCTAATATAATTTATAATTATCTATATCTAGATAACTATTAAGCAGTTTAGGCTAAGAGCTATAGGTAAACCTAATTGCTATACTAACCTAAGACTTATAATATTAATTTCCAATCTAGTATTAAGAATAGTATAAATCTTCTTTCTATTAATAATAACTGCAGTCTTTAATATCTTAATTGTATATATAGTCTCTATATTATATATTAGTAAAACATATTCTCCAAGAAGTCTCTATCCTACTATCTTTACCCTAATATCTTTTTTTTTTGCATCTAGTTTGGCAGTAAGCATAACTTTCATATTGGGAAATAGAGCTTAGAAAAATATATAATAGATTATAGGATAGCTGCCTAGCAATTCTTATACTATTAGGTTGGAGATAAGTTAGTTTAATATCTTATTTAGAAGAGTATTAGTATCTATTAAATTCTTAAGCTTGTATAATAACCTATTAAGCATACTTTTTATATTTAAATTTGCCTTTGGTTTGCTAGTAGGCATAGGTATAGGTTTTATATCTATTATAATTATATCTTTAATATAGTTATTATCTATTAGATCTTTTATTATTGGCTTGGGAGATTTCTGCAAAGTCCATATATTAACCTATTAATTCTTAATAGAGGGATAGGTATTTGCCTAAGGAGCTTTTAAAATTAATCCTAGTATAGTAAATCCTATATTTACCTAATAAGCTATAATACTATCTTTATCACTATTACCCTATTTATCTTCTATATTATTCACCTCATTGTTCTACTTAGGAGATAAACTAATTAGGATAGACTAAAATTATATATAAGCTTAAATAGTAGATGAGCTATTCAGTATTATCTCTTATATAATCTTAATTAGTTTTTTACTATATTAGAAGGGAACTTCTACACCTCCTTCCCTAATCTTACTAAAGTAAATATGTATTATCTCTAGATGCCTATGAATATATCCCCTATTGATATCCTTGAGATAATCAAGATAGTTATTAATTTTTTTATTAGGTTTTCTACAATAGTAGCAGCTATCATGCTATATATATTGCTAGTAAGATATAATTAGAATAGAATTTACTCCTATTATAATTTAGTACTCCTGCTAGTTTTATCTATTGCCTTATATTATAAGAGCCTTTATAGGTAGGGCTAGTGCCTTAAATTTATTAGTTAGGTTATTAATCTTTTTATCTATCTCTTTGTGCATGACTTTAGACTAGTTTAATTAATAATTAGGATTTAGCTATTGTAGCTTTGGCTTAGCCAGAGACTAATATTCTTTTGCTATAGTATTTAAATCCCCTCTTTCCTTCTCTAGCTTAAAGAGTCTATTAATGCATTTACTTATAGTAAGGACCTCTATAATTTTCTTATAAACCTTGCTGAACTTTACTTTTTCTAGCTTATTAAAATTAATTTTGAGCTTTTCTATTATCTTCCTGTTGAGCTTCTCTGGCAGTCCCTAAAGAAATTAAATACTTTATATATATTTATTGAGGTGACCCTTTTTCTAGATTATATTGGAGATACTTATATACTTATAGATGTAATCCTTTACACTATTATCCTAAATATGCTTTTTATTCTTATATACTTCTAAATACTTTTAAATATATACCTGCTATTCTGCATCCTTCTTGCAAAACTTCTTTTTAACTTTCTTATAAAATGCTTCCCAATCCTTCTAAATATAAAATATAGTAGTCTTTATCTAATTTTTGATCTAGATATTATAATACTCTAGCACTTAATAAAAAATCTTATTATTCCTTCCCTTAAGACTATAATTAATATATAGATTTATAAAGCAATTAAAGAAATTAATAGCATTCTTTTTATTAAAATAAGGAGCTTTTGGCATGCCTAGCAGTGGCATTAGCATGAATACCTATAGCATACCCTATTCTGCTATAATATATAACTTCTGTCTGTTTGGTGAAATAGATAAGGTATAAGTAACTAATAGGGTAACTAAATAAGTAGGGGTATTTAAATTAAATAAAAATTTTAATTTTTTTACATTATCCCTCTTGCTATCCATAAAGGATAATACTAATTCTACTAATATAAAGGATTCTACCTCCCTTTTCTATTCTGAATAGACTATTGATATAATAATCTCTTATAGAAGATGCCTTTCTTAATTAGCTTTTTTCTACTCCTTATAAGTTTTTTCTCACTAGTGGTAAGTAAATTTAACTACTTTTAATAAGATATAATACTAAACTAATAATAAGAAAATCTACTACTCCCTTATAATCTTCCTATAGGGACTATTCCCTTCTAAAGATAGTATAGAAAAGTTCTCTATAATTTATATTTAGTATGGTCTGCTGGACTAGCTTCTCCACATATCTTATATAGAAACCTTGATAATCTCCTTTATCTCCTTATGCTAAAATTTAGGATTAATTTAATTCCCCTATTCTTAAGCTTTTATTCTTAATATAACTTCTTAATATTTATATCCTATATATAATAGCGATTCCCTGCGTCAGTCACCATTTAACATAGGAAAGGCACTAATGAGCAGGATAAAATAAGATACTTATTAGATCTTAAGCTATAAAGTATGACTAGGCAAGAAGACAAGGAGACCCATGAAGTAATTATATTCTATATGAACTGAACTGAACTATCATGTCGATATATATAATGAATAGAGGTGTTAGTCTAGATATATAATATAGCCAAGGGAGCAGACTATCTGTGACTCCGGACCGAACACGTCACGGGTTCCCCGTGACACTGGATATATTGCTTATTTAGGAACTATTGACTACTGCATACTGAATATATGTTAACCACAGCGCCTGGCGACTATACCATTTAATAATTGAAAATGATATAACTCGACTTTGTAGCTTAATTTATATTAGCAAAAGGATCTCCACTTCTTCCCATTGCCAGGTGCATTGCAACTATTTGGATATAATAGCAGTCAAATTATAGATACTTGAGTCCTAGATCCTTCTCTTTTCAATATATATTCCACTAGTGCCTCTCTATACCCCTGAGGAAGCTTTGGCAAAACCAATGCTATAGGCTATTTAAGACACTATTGAAATAGTCTACAATAGTAATAAAAGACTAATAAGCATTATTCTGTCTGGCAACTTTAATTATCACTATTTAAGCCTCAGTCATAGCTTAAAAAAGGCCAACATCCCCTTTTGGATCTTCGAGCGTGACCCAGGCATCAATTTCTGCGCACAGGGGTATTGATTTTAGATTTCTACTAATAGATTAACTACACTCCACCATTTTTTACCTGAAAAACACTGGAAATTATTTTAAGCTAGTTATGGGACACTGATTTCTGGAGGGACTTAGATTAATGCACTTTCTGGTCAGAGCATAGCAGTATTAGGGCAGGGATATCCATAGATAATTATTAGATTTATGTATTGGCCTTATAATGCAAATTAGTGGGTTTTGAGGAGCCTATTGCTACCAAGTTTAGAGGGAGATGTGGAATTTGGAAAGAGAATTTTGGAATTCATAGCTAGGCAAGATGGAGGGGTTGAAGTCCTCTTTGCTAATAGGTTGTGAGAATCTAGGATATTGCTTATTAGAGCTAATAGAATATATTTTGTTATTAGGAAGTAATTGCTACTAGGCTCTATATTATTTAATATAGGGATGCGGGCGGTATTCGGCAAGACGCCGCTTATGGTTAAGTTGCTAAATTCTATGCCTAAGGAGGTTAAGGAGGGGATGTATTTTATTAGTGATGCAAAGGATCCTTTACTCAAACTTTTTTATGATATAATGCAGTTTGATTGGAGTAATTTAAATATATCAATTATTAATAGTTTAGAGCTAAGATTACCTGCAGATTATATCTACTGGGTTCTCCTGTTTTGCCTAGACTTGGTTAGAGGTGCAGATAGGTAGATATTATTCTTCTTGCTAGGTATAGGTGCTGTGCAGAAGTCAAGAGAATTAACTATTTATTAGTATTGAAGTTTATAGGATATTTTTGCTAGGCAGGATTTAAATGCTGTGTTAATCCTCTCTTTCCTTATAGTGCAAGCTAATTAATTTAAGCTATTTGATGCTTATGCTGCCAATGCTCAAATAGCTGTTATCCTCATTAAGGATATAATATATCTGATATCTCTTATTGGGGGTGGTGCAAACTCTATGTTTTAGGATATAGTAGATCTATATAATGCTTTTTGCAGTGGAGGTGGATCTGTGGATAAAACTAAGATTAGGAAATTTGAATAGCAAGTATTCGAGTATGCAAGGGCGGCTTTTGAGCATTTCCAATCTGGCGCTAGGGTAATATTTAGTATAAAGCTGTTAGAGGAGATGAGGCCTATAGAGATTCACTCTCTTATATTGGAATAGTATAGTCTAAACAAACTAGTAGTACCTAGATAGTGCTACTAATTAGTTTATGGCTCATGGAATATATATTATTAGATATGAGATTAGTTGTGAGCAAATCTTTATTCTTAGTGATAAAAGAGGAAGAATAGAGAAATATAGTACTATATTAGTATATGCCTAAGCTAATACTTGTTATTATCCCCAATTTTATATTATGCAACCTAGATAGATGCTATATATGCTATACCTGGGTTACTTCTTTATAGACTAGACACGACCAATCTTGCGTCTTGGAAATATAATGGGTTATTGATAGGAGTTACAATAAATCTAAAAGGAGAGTAGATACTAGTTTTGCCTAATTGCTAGGCTGCCTCTTCTATTATGCTATTTATAGGATATATCTATGGTATTGTAACAGTATATTTTAATAAGCTATTGTTTATTAGCATATAATATAAATTGACTAGGCAGGAGTGCTTAAAAGTATAATTTAAATTAGATTATGGCGTTTCATAATAGTGGCTGGGAAACAGTTTGTGAGTGTAAGAAGGGGAATCTGATTTTGATTCTAACTGTACTAAATTCTGCTGGACTAGGAGGCCAATTATCTATTTATGTTGAATTAAATAAATATATTTGACTATCTTTTTTGGTTTGTAGAATAATAAAAATATCTGATTGGAAGTTAATGCTATATTTTACTACTATTTTGAATATTATTTTTCTACATTTTTGCCTCTGTTGCACCTCTACATAGGGTAGTCTATTTTTTTCATTGAAATCAAGCCTTGATAGGATTATAGAGAGCTAGCAATGTTGGGTAATAGCCTAGCAGTCTTTTATTATTTTGGTATCTTATAATATATAGAGGGCATCTACTATTTGCCATCTATGTTATATAAAAATAATATATTTCCATTGGTTGAACTGGTCTAAATTTTCCTTTAAGTCCTATATACTATGTTTGGCCGAGTAGCAAGAATATATTTTTATTAAATATATTCTTTGAAGGATCTATTTAAGTTTGGCTAGAATAAATTTTGCCAAGATAAGTAATGTAATGGCTAATTAAGTTTTGAGCTAGGGACTATGAGATTACTTCAATGCTAAAGTGAAATAGCAATACAAGGATAAGGAATTTTTTTATGCAAGCTGCCTCTTTCAAAATTAGTAGTGAATAAAAGATTTTCTTAATTAAACCATACCCATATATGTATTGCAGGGTGCAGAAATATTTATCTATAGTAGGTATTATTAAGTTAAACTGCTAGATGCTTTCCGTCTATTGTCCATAGAGTTTAATATGATCTATTTTTTTAAAGTATTTGGGTAAAGTTAGTAAGCATCAAAAGATATCTTTGGCACCTATCTATTATTTAATATCTATTTATAGCTACTATAGTTGACCAATTGGTCATAGTTCAACATATAGGTAATTAACTGCTTAAATATAAATATTAAAACATAATAAAAAACCAGAAACAAACCTAATAGCAATATCTAAAGCAACCACCTAAAATAAGTGTCTCCATAAGTAAAAAAAAACATATTAATGTTGAATATGGGCAGAGAAAGACAAAAACTCTCTGAGGTCAATTTTAGATATAGTACCTATTAGGAAAAGCATATTCTATGTATTAAAGTCCTAGTTTAATTTTGATTAGATACTAGCCAATATTTACTTGGAGTAGATTTAGCTACTCCTAAAGTATTCTCAGAGTGCTCCTAGAGTTCATTATGAGCTCTAATATTTTCTGGGAGTACTTATAGTACTATATTCTGAGACTAACATCTGGAATATGGATAAGTTTTTCTTTTCCTGGTAGAATATAGTACTATTATTATAGCTCTTGAAGATTATAACCCTCTAGATTTGAAGCTGAATTTTATATATTAAAATGGCATAATTATAAGTTTTTGGTCCCTTTACAACCTCCTTTTATTAATTTTCATAATGGAATTTCTACTGTAATTAATTTTATTTAGAAAAAAGCCAGAGGCCATTGTGTATAATAATAAACAGATAGATTAATGGCTATTTTATAAAATAATCTTTTAGGTTCTAAATTTTTGTAATGCATTAGCACTTGAACTAGTCATAGGGGCTCTATCTTGAAATGTGGCTTTCTCTATATAAATATCAAATCAATAGTAGACCCAAAGAAAATCAATGGTTTCTAGCAAATATAGTAGTTTCAAACTCAAAGGATCTAAGTGGCTAGTGAGGCCATAACTTTTATGGTGAAAAAGAGGATTATTAAATATTTAAGCAATTAAAAAAATGGCCTTATTTAATAAAATATGCAGATCCACCCTTAATAACCTTAAAGATAAGAATTTTCTAAGCAACCAAATCATTTCCAAAGGAAGATTTGACATGTTCTGTAAATAATATCCTAATAAGAAGGGCTATTAGGATATCAAAGACTGCCCTCTGGCAGACTATTATTATAGAGGTAAAAATTAAATTTGACTTCATAAGTAAGCTAAATTTCCTTAAAACTTTGCTATAAAAGATCAGGCTCTCTGCTATAGCTTGAAATAATTTCAAGTTTTGGTAGGAGGCTTGCATGGGCCAGGTTTTTCAAGAAGGGGAAACTTGGCTTACTTTAAAAGTCAAGTAGTTCTAGACAAATTAAGGAGGTAGGGAATATAATATCACTGGCTAAATCATATTTATGCGTCTCAAAGTATTGTAGACTGGTAAAAAATTTAAATGAGGTAATTCTAGATACTTTACTTTTAGTATCATAATTACTTCTAATGTTTAAAGTGAGCTCTATAAGATTATGATGGGATAAATTGAGAGTAGCAATAATTCCCACTACTTTTGAAATGTGGCTTGAGGATATAGAGTCCTATAACTTAATATTGTGGAGTTTAAAGTTCTTGAGGCTTTGGAAATGCTGTAGAAGCTTAATAGTATTCCAATATGATAATTGATATGAGCTAATTTCTATATGTTGGAGTTGTAGTTCGCTTTGTTGCTATTAGGTGTAATAATTGATGGGATTTTAGGTAAGGTTTAGCTCATTAAGATTAAATATTTTATTATATGCCTTGCAGATATTTAGGTCCTCTCTGAGGTAACCAAAAGCATGACCTTAGACCAGCTTAGCCGTACTTATATAGATTGGAATTAACAAAGATTGAAGTTTTATGGCCTGCGAAAGAATTGGACGGAGAAGCTATATAAGCGTTTCCATATACTTGAGCTTACCGAGGCAAATAGATATATAGGCAATATCCTGTCTAAGAGATGGATAGTTCTCTAGAGCCTCTGCAAGATTACTTAAGTATTTTTATAGGCCTTTCTGATTGTACTGGCCTAAATAAAAATTTCTGAATATAAGTGGCTATATAAAATTTCGGAGTCTAGTTGATAAGAAGTAGAGGATTTTCAGAGACCTGCTATCTAGATAAGGGCAAATAAGGTATAATAGCTTAGGTAATAATGATTTAATTGGAACTTCGGCAGATTGTTACCACCCCAGGATCCTTCCTAGCTATCCTACCGTACTGTTTGTTAGGGAAAGCTCAAGTGGAACTCTTACCTGGTTCCTCCTCGATGACCTAAACCTCCTTAGGTCTTGTCCTTAGGCAATTAATATGGCCTGCTTACCATGGTCCATTAGATAAGGCTTCATTAGTTATATAACTCGATAGGTCTAACTAAATAACTAAATTACAATAGCTAAGTCAGAAATAGGGCCTAGTCAGATCATAATCCTCCCAGTACTTGTTCTTACTGACCCATAGTAAATAGTAGATAAAATAATATTATTGAATATAAAGAACTAAATACATCTATAAAGCATAAATGAGCATCCTTATATATCTAGTCCTTCCATATACCATTCTCCTACTCTCAATAGTATACCCATGGTATATCCAATCACTATGGTTCTTTCGTGTATACCATTCCCCTACCATTATGGTATACCAAATGGTATACGTCACGTGAGTCCTTTGTGGTATCTTGTCACCCTTATGGTGCTTTTTCTTAATCCTGGTGCATAATCCCTATCTTAGTGTAATTTCCCTTTGGTACTTGATTATTATTCTGGTGCTTAAGTACTAAGTTAGTTCCTGAGCACTTCTCCAGTGCTTTATCCTTCTTTTGGTATTTTGGCCCCTCTCCTAGATCACATGCTAATATCCTTATTTTACTACTATGCCGCAGTTTCATATTGTCCCTTTTCTTGTCCTGTCTGACATGTTTGGTTGGTCCATAACACAGATGAAATCTATCCAATATATTAGAGAAGTTGAATGAAAGTAGTTCTATGGCTAAACTTTACTTACTAATTGTTATGGTTCTTTTTGTAGAGCTAGCTTTTTAAGTGCCTTTGGATTATTGTCTATTATATCAGCTTTGCATTTCTGGCTTTGTATTGGCATTCTGCTTAGTGGCTAAAAATTCATAAGACCAGGTCTATATATCTTTATGGTCAAAACAGGCTGTTGAAAAGAGGTCGTAAAATCTCAATAGCTATATTTGAGGAGGTAGGCAGTATTTAAGGCAGATGGTTGCAGGGAGTGCTTGCAATATAAATATGGGTAGAGTCTAGGGACTAAATATCCATACGATAAAAGGGAAACTGCTAACCCTACTTAAGAAGGCGGCTATAGCAAGGGCTATATTATGAATCCCTATAGTATGCAGCTACTCTGAGGGGCCAGCAATAGACTATCTGCCAAGAGGTAATTAGCTAATTAGCAAAAACATATTCAAAGCCTTATTCTAAAAGCAACCCTAAATCTTTAGCGCCCTTATTATAAACTACTTGGTTTGGTAACTTGGCATTGGATAGAGAATTTGTTCCCTTATTTATTATTGTTTTACAGGAAACTATTATTGATTATCTTCGTGGTGACCCAGTGCTATGAGTAAACCATGCCTTTAAAGTGCGTATTGGCCTATATCTTAATATAGTCTAGGAATTAAACCCTCTGCGCTCTTGCCTATCTATGTTACTACTGCCTACTCCCAATTAGTATTCTTACTTAGCCAAGAAGGTGATATGTTAGCTTTAATGGCTTGCATGTAACTCATTATCCAATAAATCTTCTTACTATCTCTCCTCATAGAGAGTTCCGGCCTGGCACCAAAAATTAACAGAATGCTTACTTCTACTAGAGCATGCATCCAAGGCATAATGAGGTATTTTTGCTATTGGTGTAAAAAGAGCAAAATTTCATGGAGGATGTTAATAAAGCAAATTAACAAGATTGAATTGCATAGATTAGATAATGTGACTAGAGCTATATTTAAGGGCTCCATAAAAGAGGGTAGTATTAGGGAAGAATGTGCAGCATAAGATATGGAGTAATATAATATAAGATGATAGAGATACCAAATTCAATATCTAAGGCCCTTATTGGTGGGCCAGGATAGCTAGTAGCGAGACTGCATGGAAATAGGAGGGAGTATATTCTTTTCATAGAAAAATGAGATGAGACCAAGCCTGCATATTGCCAGGATTGGATATTACCAGGTATAGAGATTTAGAAAAAGGAGTATTGGGAACTAGCTAAGCATGAATATGATATTTATTGCCATATATATGCAGAATGGCCTTGGGCTCAGATAGCGCGGCATCCTATATAGGTTGCAAAGAAGGGGTCCATGCGGTCAACTAAGGGCCTTAGTGGGTTAGGTTAAAGTATAGGAGGTAAAGGGAAGGGATGTAAGAAAAGACTGAAAGAAGTATGTTGCTCTAACAAAGAGATGCAACAGGGGCTTTTATAGATTAATGGGGCATAGAAATAGAGTAGTAAAATTGCAAAAAGCATGCTAGCCCTAAGTGGGCAGGCAGAGATTAAAACTATGCCCAGATGGGCAGTAGGATCAGCAGTATACAGCAGGCAGTCGGGTGCGGCAGACGGACAAACCAATAGAGGCCGGAGGCGGCGCACTGCTAACCGGTACAATAAATACTCTTATTATATAAATTTAGCAAGGTCTAACTTCTAGAACCTCTACTATAATATATATCTATAAGATATCCTAATATTAGATTACTATATCTAATAAGCTATTAGTCAGATTCAGCACCTTAATTAAATATATATTATTAAAGTCTATAACTATTATTTAGAGAAATCCTTTAATTCCTATTAACTATTATTAAATTTTAATAAACTTATTTTAAATTTAGTTATAGAACTTAATACTAATATTATTAAAGTAAACTATAATTTAGAAAATAAACTTCTTAACCTTAGTAAGTAGGCTAAGAACCTAGATAGTATGCTCTTATTTATTAAGCTAAAGCATTATATATATATTAAAATATTTCTATATTATATAGTGTAAAGCAATAATCTTATTTATAAATTAATAAATATACTAAAGTCCAGGTTAGGGAATATTTTATAAAAAATTAGAGATTAGGAATAGGATCTTACTAAGTAGTATAAATAAGGAGTAATAGATTTTATCCTAACTTTAAAAATAAAAAAAAAGATTTAGCTCTAAACTAAGCAAGCTTATATAATTAAAATAGTTTTCAATTAGGATTTTAAGATTATTAATTTAGTATTTTTATTTCTAATCTATTTTATATTATCTTATAATTTATTTATAATTTATTATATATATGCTTATATAATAGTAATATATATAAGGTTTGAGCTAAGCTCGCAGGCTCATGAATTGAGCTAAGCTAAGCTTTTTGGCTTAGCTCAATGAGTTAAGCTGGCATTTTTAGCTCAACTCAGAGGTCTTGGTGAGTTAAGCTAAGCTAAGTTGAGCTTTAACTTAACTCAATGCTAACATTAATTAAAGCTAGATAACTAAATCTTTTCTACTTACTACTATTATAAATATTATAAGCCCACCAAAAGTTATTTGCTTTATCCAAAAACTTAGGGTCTTGGTTAGCAAGGAATTATTATAAGGCAGCTATTTGATATTAACTGGCCAAAAGTTTCATTAATTATAAATTCATAGTTAATCATTAGGTAATAATAGGTATTTAAGCTAATTTAATAGTTTGGTTGCCTTTAAAAACTAATTAAATCTATTCCTTAATCTATCTAATCTTATCTGATGAGATTGGCTAGTCTATTTGTAATAGTAAATAATATTGTAATTAATCTTATTCTTTTGCTAAATATATAGTTTATAAATAATATTTAGGCAATATCTAATGCAGCCCTTATTAAAAACTCCATTATAGCTATATGATATATTATTAATTAAGGGATTAATTATTTCTATATATATCTAACCAAATTAGCAAAACACTTTACAATTAGATTTATATTAACCCTAAATAATAGGCTTTAGTACTTTCTAATACTATTTTATTATAGTTAGTATCTATAGTTAGCTTACTTTTATATTTAGGGCACCTAGTTTCTATTAAGGGTTCTTTGCATTTTATTGGGATTGAATTTATTTTTGATTAAGAATATTCTTCATATCTTAGTAATAAAGAATATTAGTAATTTGAGTATCTTAGTTAGTTAGTTATAATAATCTAGATATTATATAATCTAGATATTTTATTATTGACCGCAATAGGTTACTAAGGAATCTAGTTTTAGCATGTATTCCCTAATTATTCCTACTAAAATCAAATTAGAATAGTTATTATACTTTAATAGATTAGTCTAAGATACTGGTTTACTCTAATTTAGGGCTATATTATTACTAAAAGTCTTATTACTTTATTAATGAATATAGCCCCTCCCCCCCCCTTTTCCAAAGAACTAAGTAGTTTTTTTCAATATCTTATATAGTTGTTATAAGCCTCTATATTAAATAGCTAATTAGATTACTTCCTTTATTAATATATCTAAAGCCTATTATATTAAACTAGACTGCAGTAAGATCTATATATTTAATAAATAATAGTTCAAGATATATAGCACTAGAAGAGACCTTTCTAGAACTTTATTACTTTAGTTTATATAAAGGTAGATATTTCCTTAGTAAACTAATTAATATATATTTCAATATTATTCAAAATATACCTTTTTACTTAAGTAAGAAGAGCTATATTCCTGCAAAGGGAAAAAGCTTATTACCTAAATAAGAAGAGTTATATCCTTATAGAGGAAAAGAGCTTATTACCTAAGTAAGAAGAGTAATGTCCCTGCAGAGAGAAAGAGCTTATTACCTAAATAAGAAGAATAATATCCCTACAGAGGGAAAGAGCTTATTACCTAAATAAGAAGAGTAATATCCCTATAAAGGGAAAGAGCTTATTACTTAAATAAGAAGAGTTATATTTATGCAGAGGGAAAGAGCTTCTTACCTAAATAAAAAAGGTAATACCTCTAGAGAAAGAAGTAGCTTCTTACCTAAATAAGAAGAGTTATATTTATGCAAAGAGAAAGAGCTTATTACTTAAATAAGAAAAGTAATGTTCCTGTAAAGGGAAAGAGCTTCTTATTTAAATAAAAAGAGTTATATTTATGCAAAGGGAAAGAGCTTCTTACCTAAGTAAAAAAAATAATATCTTTAGAGAAAAAAGTAGCTTCTTACTTAAGTAAGAAAGGTAATACCTCTAGAGAAAGAAGTAGCTTCTTATTTAAATAAGAAGAGTTATATCTATGTAAAGGGAAAAAGCTTCTTACTTAAGTAAGAAGAGTTATATCTATGTAGAGGGAAAGAGCTTTTTATCTAAATAAGAAAGGTAATACCTCTAGAGAAAGAAGTAGCTTCTTACCTAAGTAAGAAGAGTTATATTTATATAAAGAAAAAGAGCTTATTACCTAAATAAGAAGAGTAATATCCCTATAGAGGGAAAGAGCTTCTTACCTAAATAAGAAGAGTTATATTTATGCAAAGGGAAAGAGCTTCTTATTTAAATAAAAAAGGTAATACCTTTAGAGAAAGAAGTAGCTTTTTATCTAAATAAGAAAGGTAATACCTTTAGAGAAAGAAATAGCTTCTTACCTAAGTAAGAAGAGTTATATTTATATAAAGAGAAAGAGCTTCTTACTCAAATAAGAAGAGTAATATTTATGCAAAAGGAAAGAGCTTATTACCTAAATAAGAAAGATAATACCTCTTAAGAAAAAAGTAATTCCTTATTTAAGTAAGAAGAATTATATTTTTTTAAAATAAAATAGCTCTTCTTATTTAGATAAGAAGATAAAAAGTATTTTAAATAATAAATCTACTTTCTTTTATTTATATAAAGGATAAAAGAAATAGAATTAAATAATAAAACTTAGATTTTATAAAAGGATTTATACTTGATTTTCAAATTTCATTACCCTTAACCCAAAGTGTTTGTACATTTTTGCCTTAGTATAACCCTTATAATATTAGATAACTATACTAATAAGGCTATGTTCGATAAAGATATTTTGATGCTAACCGCACATAGTATTACAATAGTAGAGATTTATTAATTTAGTATTGTAATTTAGTTATCCTCTAATTATATAGATTAAGAGACTTAGATATTTTAAAAACTAGTTAACCTATTAGAAATACTATTTAACTAATTTATTTCTTTATTTAATTTATGATGCACCTAGCAAAAACTTAAGAAATTTATTAGTTAGCCAGTAGGTAGTCAAGACCTAATTAAGAAGTTATTAAGCTTTAGAAATAAGTAAAATAGTCTTTATCTACTAATTATAGAGGAAATTCTATTATTAAATATTATTGGCTGGGTTATCATACAGCTAATATAATAGAATAAATAGGATTATCTATTTATAGGACTTCTTTTTATAGAGGAGAAATAATTTTTTAAAGTTTTATTGGGCTAATTCCATCTAATATTAAATAAATTACTAGAAATCTATTATAAAGAGGGTTAGCTCCCAATATAAAAAAATCTCTTAATAATTATCCTAATAGATATAGCCTAGGCTTATTATAATATTTTAGATCTTCTTACTATAGGCCTAGAACTAGATAATCTAACTAAAGGGGGCCACTATCCTATATATTAAAAACTATTCCTGCATCTTATATAGTATATTATAGGGATAATAGATAATCTTATTATTAGCTATCTAAATAGATTATTCTATAATTAGTATTTATACTATCTTAACTAATCTAAAGAGCATAGTAGTATAGCTAGCTAAATCCTAAAAGGTCTACTATTCTATATCTACTCTAAGAATAGCAAGGAAGCTAATTATAATATTCTTAAAGATCTCTTCTAGCAGCAGATAGTCTAATAGGGCAATAAAGAATTTAAGATATATCTAATCTAGCTATTCCTAGACTATAATTATAATAAAACTAGATATAGGCAGTCCTAATTATTTTACTTATTTAATTATCTAATTTAGTATAACTAGCTATAAGGTAGTAATTTAATACTAAAGGGGCCTTATCTAATCGAGCTAGCTAATCTAGTAGGTAAAATAGATTAATTATTGCTAGATCTATTAGTATCTCTAGTAGGTCTTAGGCTTAAGGTAGATTATAATTGGATAATCCTAGACCCAGGGCTATTATATAATAAAGCTATTAATATAGATTTGATTAAACTTATTAATATACTAGTTTTAGATAGAATGGAAGGCCTATTAGATAAGGCATTCAATATTAATATAGAAGTACTCTAGCAGCAGTCAATATTAATATCTATTATTTAGGCTAGGTATCTCCTCTAGCATAGCAGTAATATAGAATAGGCACCTATAAAAGTACTATAGCTAGTATATTATTTCTAACTATAATAAGATCTTAGTTGGCACAGCAGTACTAGAGATTAGTTCCTAATAGATATTAATAGTATTTTACTCTAGCTATTAATAGACTAAGGTCTATATAAATTTAGCTAGTATTATAGAGGCATAATTAATCCCTCCTCCTCCTTCTTTTTATCCTCTTTCTCCTCCTCCTTATTCTTTAGCTTATTCTCTTATATCCAAACCCTATAATAGGGGATAAATACCAAAATATTTAGAATCTTTCCCTATACCACCATAGGTAAAGAACCATTAGCAATAAATAATATATACTATTATTTATATACCTAGTATAATTAGGAGGGTCTTCTAAGTATAATATTAATAGAATATTTGACCTCTTTAGTAGTAATGGATAAAATATATCTTGTTATTGGAATAAGCCTTAAAGATATGCTTACCTAAGTTTGCCAGGGTCTAGTCTGCTTTCTGGCAGGCTAGATATTTATATCCTAAATAGATTGCTAACCTAGCAATAGATAGACTATTAGATAGAATAAAGGGTATCTAATCTAGTTTTATAGGATTGAAGGCTAGTCTCTAGTCTAGCTTTATACTTAGGATAGTAGCTAATTTATACTTAGGGGAGATTACCTGTTAGGGGTATTTCTTTATTATATAAGTAGTAGCTTTATCTAGAAGGATAGCATATTAATATTATTAATAAAACTAAAATCAATATATTATATTATAATTAAAGAGGTCCATAAGAAAATATATTATATCCCTTATAATTAATACTAATGCTAGATTAGAAATATATTTAAGGGCTAAAGAATCTTCTAAAATAACTATTTTAAGATATAATAGATTATAATAGACTCTATAGGCTATTTATTTCTTAAGATAATATAAAGATAGCATATTAGGTATCTATAAAGGCTTAGGTAGAAGTAGTAATAAGGATTATAATATATAAGGCTATAGTATAATATTTTAAAGAAAATAGATAAATAAGGTAATAGCTAATAGCTATTAGCTAGATATATAGCTTTTCCCCCTAATATATATAAGCTAATATATTAAAATGCGAAACTATCTATTGGCCTTAGGGATTTTAAATAAGGATTTTATTATAATAAGATAAATTAGGGATTAAAATCTATAATAATTAGATAATAGGGTCTTGGGTTCTTTTAATATAAATCCCCATATAGTGCTCTTATCCAAATTCTTATTATAAGATAAGGAAGATAGAGTCGAAAGAGAATAGGATAGCAAGTAAAGATAAAATTATTATAGTTTAATTATACTATATTATATATATATATATATATATACCTATATTATATAGCTCTCTCTTATTATTCTATTATATTTTTAAAAGGAGAAGAGCATTATTAAATAGACTAGTCTCCATTAATAGAGAGCTAATAGATAATAGCTAATAGTTTAGAGAAATCTACTTATATTAATTATTTATATTAGGGATTAATCTTTATTCTTTTTTTACTATAATAAGAAAGAGTAAGCCAAAAAAAGGATTAAAAGGAATTTAGGGCTAACTAATTAACTATTAATTAATCTATAATAAAATAATTAATTAATTAGTTAGTTAGTTTAGAATTATATTTATTTATTTATTTATTTATTTATTTATTTATAGATCTATTGATTAATCAATTTATTAATAAGCTTATATTTTATAATTCTTATTATAGTGAGAAAGGGGGGACCAATTGACTAAACTAACCAAATAGATAAAATAGCTAGATTTTATAGGATTTACTATTTAGGGGAGCCTATGCACCTGGATTTTTAGGTGGGCTTAGCAGACCCTAATAAAATTACAACCTAGATATTTTAGATAATTATATCTTCTCTAAAATTAGGTTAGGACTAAGATAGGAATTAATCCATTTAATATGCCTAGGAAGGCAATTAAATATTATGAAAGGAACTAATTAGTCCTCTCCCCTAGATCACTAATTATGGTAGGAGATAGCAAAAGATAGAAGATTACCCAAAACGGCCAAGAAAACTAGGTCTCCCGGGCGGATACAGCCAACCAGAACTCAGAGAATTGCATTTGAAGCGCGGGCGAATTGGCACTAGGGATTAAGATCCTAAGGTAGTAACAGTAATTCAGCAATTAAATCAATCGGCTTTATACCTTTAATTAAAGAATAAGATTGCTAAAAAGTAGTTTCAGGAATATTTTTCATAATTTGATAAATGTAAAATATATACACTGCTTAATAGGCTGGCCATTTTGAGAACCAGTCACAGATAAAAGAGATCCTCTCCTTACTCGCGGTAGGCTTTACGCCCCATGCAGCTCCTAGCTCCATAATCCCAGAACTATTGACAGAGTTCCGAGGCCAATATGCAAGACCTTTACCATTGGGGTTCCCAGTTCGTATGTAGTTGACCCAATAGTCAGACATAATGCTAGCGATCTTGAAATCCTCCTGCGTCCAGGGCTTGTCTGTGGCGTAAAGATTGTTAAACGCATAATTGATCTCGCTCATATGATATACACCTTGGTCTTGACCGGGAGGAGCATGGGTCCAGTAGTATGTATAGGTCGAATATGTACCGTTACCGGATGTGTTCAGCAAAGAGCCAGCAACATATTCACTAGCCCAAAGAGCAGTTGACACACGAGACTGGTCTCGATAGAAAGCATTGCTGGACTCGTCAGCAGAAGTGGAGTTTGCTCCTGCTGGGTATAGCTTGAAGTACTCCTTGGCTAAACCGACGCTTCCGAATTCCTCAGTGCGTAAAGAGGTGTAATTGCTAACGCCAAGACCTGGCTTGGGTGACGCCCCATTTTCGTCCTTATTCACTCCGGTCAGGACGGGAACGATGGAATGGTTTCCTCGTCGGAGCTGCTCATCGTAAGTGGCAGGGAGGACGTAGCCATCGAGAACTGGGCGGAAGAGCGGCGGTTCCATATATGCTGAATCGTTTTGGAAGACTGTGTCCTCATATATGTTGTCGTTCAAGGAACTACCTGCCAAAAGCAGCTCAACAGGAGCCGCTCGCGCTTCCGCAATGGAGCTGATGTTCAGGCTTTTAAGGAAACTTGCGCCTTGTTGCTCAGCCTCTCGTAAATGGCGATAACTCTGTGCGAGACTCCCGATAAGCGGATTAGAGGGATAAGTTGCTCCACTTTCTGCAATCACTTGGTTGAAGAGACCATCGGCTAGTTCACTATTGATATGGTCGAGTACTGATGCTGCACCAGCTGATTGACCTCCAATGGTAATCTGAGACGGGTTACCACCAAAGGCTGCAATGTTCTCATATGTCCAGTGTAAAGCAGCTTGTTGATCCACCAGCCCATAATTGCCAGAAGTGCCACTGGATGAGTTGGCGCTCAGTTCTGGGTGGGCCAGGAATCCCAGGGCACCCAGACGGTAGTCCATACTGACAACTATGACCCCCTTTTTCGCAAGCCCAGATCCATCATAGAGAGGATCACTGGAAGCTCCGCCCGAAAAGCGTCCGCCATGAATCCACACGTATACAGGGTACTTGCTGTTAGTCTTCGACGGCACAGTCCCAGCTGATCCTGTGCTGCTGTTCGTGACATCGTTGAATGTTGCATCGCCAGGAGTCCAGACATTGAGTCTCAGACAATCTTCACTATAATTGCTGACACCTGGCTGCGGACAGGGAGGACCAAAAGCGGTAGCATCACGGATTCCCGTCCAGGGAGTCGGGTGAGGTGGATGCTTCCATCTCTCTGAACCAGTCGGGGCGCCTCCATAGGGAATGTTCTTGAAGTTATAGACCGTATCTATGTATTGTGAACGGTTACCCCGAATAGTTCCATAGTGCTGGATAGAAACCGTTGGTGACGCAGCCGAGAGGGAAGAGCTTGCTGCTGGCGTTGGGCTCGATGCTGCTTCTGCCCCAAAAAGGCCGAGCCAGAGAAGACCGAGAATAATCATGATGAATGGCCACACTACGTACAGGGTAATTGGCGCACTCAGGAACTCAAGAACGTGCGCCAACGGAGAGATGGGAGCCGCTTGCATTTATAACTCAATTCCTGTCGCCAGTGCTTGCCCCCCCCTCTTAGAGGTTTCTATCTTTTGCGAAAGAGAGCGATGACGTTGCAAGCACAAGAGCTAAAACCATGCCTCTTCATCCTTCCAACATAATCAAATGGAGAACACGATAATAATGGGGGGCTCCCCTGGTAGTGTCTACGAGTTTCATTCTCCGCGTCGCCCATACTTAGTCTATGGCTGTGTCGGCTGCCCTGGTTTTGAGGTTCATCTCTAAGCCCCACACGGCGCCGACAAGGTCTTTGCAGATCAATTGCAGAATCCGGGCCGATGCCCGAATCTTCACGGCTCGCATTACCCTACCATTTTTAGCATCCTCATCGAGGCATAACTTTTTTTCTTTCATGAATGTGATAAGTATATACTAGTCAAAAGCTATAAAGCCGCCGCGTTATCTAATTACATATTACGAATCGGACAAGATGCATATAATCCGGCACTGATCCATCGCTCGCTCCCTTGCATTAGTATCAAAGATAATGTTTTAGTGTGACATGGGTTGAACTGAGCCTAAATCAGCTTATAATTTTACTATGTATTAACTAATTGCTCTGTATTAATAATAATAATAATAATAATATCTAACATTTAGGAGTAACTATGGATCTGTTAGTTGGTCTTCATCTTAGCGTTCGCAGCAATCTGACGCATCAAGCGCCCGCAGCTAACTTTCTAATCTCGTGTATGTTATATCAGATCCGGAGAAACTCCGGGTAGGGCTGGGTTTTGTTACATGGTAAATACGACCTACTGCCATGCTCAGTGCGTAATCAACTATTCGTGTGGTATAATATCAGACTAGTCCTCTTTTTTCTCAACTGAGAAGATCTTGGAGAATACAATGAACACTGAAGACGATAGAACCTATGAACATACTATTGAGTACTATTCTGAGTCAAGATATAGCAGTTAATCATGCCAAGCTGTCCCAGACAAGCACGCATTTAGCATGCTTTTCAGGGTAGCCATTTACTTAAAGTGGCACCCGGCTCAGGAAAAAGTCATTCAACAACGTAATGTGACTTTTCTTTGCAACAGGGACCTGTGCATAACCAATAGGTAGCCCGTTCTTGTTGATCGGAGCTGGCGGCGCAAGGTGGAAGGTTGTCGCGCTGGAACTGGTGCTTGGTGCCCAGTATGCCAGAGTCCCATTGCCACGGTAGCTGTCACCTTTGTTGGGGTTCGACGTCTTGACGAAGTTGGCCCAGTAGCTGCTCAATTTCTCCGCAATCTCGTAGTCTACTGGTTTCCAAGGAAGATCAGTGCCGTAGAGATTGTTAAACACATATGTAATTTCAGACATATGATGGGCGCCCTGGTCTTGACCTGGAGGAGCATGGTCCCAGTAATAGGTGTAGAACGGCGAAGAAGCCGACTTTGCCCAATAGTTGCCAAAGTTCCAGGAGCCGACAAGAGACGTATCTCTTGCGAGGAGGTTTGTGCTCATGGATGCTTGTGTAGTGTTTGCGGCCGGGTATTCTTCCAAAAACCGTTTGGCAAAGGAGCCGTACGTGGAGTTGAGCGTGCTCAGGTAGGCTGATACCGTCACATTTACGCCATATGAAGCGCCAGATTCATCCTTCGTGTTCCCAGTAATCAGGGGGACGTCATTCGCCGGTCCTTTGTGCAGTTCTTCCCAGTAGGTCTCAGGAAGGGCATAACCATCTAGAGTGGCTCTCCAGTTTTGGAACGAAGTGAAGTCGCTATACTTGCTTATGGTCTGCGCAGGAATTTTACGTAGCTCTGCGAGTGTTGTAACGTTCAGGACGGACTTCAATGCAGCTCCTAGCTTCAGAGAAGTCGTCATGTTGTTGTAGCCTTCGGCCAGCTCGGTGGCCGCCGGATCATGAGGATCCCGAATGCCACTCTCAGCAATAGCACCGACAATCAGCCCTTTGGCAAGAGGACTGTTAACAGTGTGATATACAGCGGCACTACCAGCAGACTGGCCAACAGTCGTGATGCGATTTGGGTCGCCGCCAAAGGCTGCGATGTTCTCATGCACCCATTTCAATGCCGCAATCTGGTCTAAGAGCCCATAGTTCCCCGTAGTGATGTTTCCGGATTCTTTCCATAGCTCGGGCAGCGCAAGCCAGCCATAGGGGCCCGTCCGATAATTGTAAGTGACAACCACAATATCTTTAAGCGCAAGGCCACCCCCATCAAACATGCTCCATGCACCGTTGGCACCCGCCGGATAGCTCCAGATCATTACTGGCCGCTTTTCAGCGGTTGAGTTGGCTGAACTCCAAATATTGAGATTTAGGCAGTCCTCGTCGTAGACATCGTCAATTGCACCAGTGGGCGAGGTACCTGCTGGGCATGCGGAACCAAAGGTGTCGGCCACAAGGGTACCATTCCATCTAGGACGAGGCTGCGGAGGTTTCCATCGGTTCTCGCCGCCCGTGGTTGCGGCAAATGGGATACCCTTCCAGATGGTGACGCTCTCATAGCCTTGAAGGTAGGAACAGCATGTGGCATTGAGTGCAGGAATGCCTTTCACAGCGCCGTACTTGGTGTGAATAGTGCTGTTGTAGAGGTAGGCATTGATGGCAGCGGCATGGACCAGGATGGCCTGCACTAGCCCGGATTTGATGATGGAGAGCTTCATCGAACGCAAGGAGAAGAAGAAAGCAGTAACGAGTGAAATAATGGACGATTAAGAAAACGGGTCTAGAGGGCTGCTAATCGTTGAAACATTTATACCGATCTGGAGCACACCTCTGAGATAGACGTTTCCCATAATCAAGGCTGAACCTCGGGACATCTTGATTGACAGGTTAAATTCCCCTTTTTAGCGATCGCACTCGATGCAGGATAGGTTCATGAGACGGGACGAAAGGAAAGTGCAACCGGTATATGGTGCCTAGCGAAGCATGTAGTTACGTCCTGACGCAATTTGACTCGTCATCGAAAGGCGTAGAAGAATAGCACTAGTTTAAGAGCCAAGAATTGATGGTGTGAGTCCTATATCGTTCCTTATATCCCTTCTGGTTCAGCTATGGACATGTACGTTTCCAAGTGGCAAAATGAAATTAAAGTGACGCTAAGCTCGGTAGTCCCACCGGGAAATGAAGCTTGGCGTGCCGATGTATCGTGGTCCAAAAATTCCTCGGTGTGGTCTAGATTCTACGCAGGGATTAGGAGCCTTTTATATGTTCAGTAATTAGCTACATTCTTCTTTTTATCCAGTGTAATTTCATTCAATATTCCAATCGTAAGCTGGCTAGTGTGCGTTTTTTCTGCTACACCTCTCTTAAGGTATTGAAAGAGTTTTGCTCATCTAGTAAATAACTGTCACTTGCATGGAGTTCTTTTGGGCCCCAGGGCCTCCTGGGAGTCGCCTACCTCCTTCCCTTTCGGCCTAGCTGACCGCACAGATAGCTTAGATAGCCTAGAGAGCTTCGAGCTCGATCCTAGAAGAATCAGGCATCTTCATCCTCCAGTCCTTATGCCTCCGAGAAGTTTTCTTTTGTCAGTGAAGCATTATTCTTCACCTAACCAGTCCTAGAGCGTGACCATCCAATCGGTAACTTATAGAGATAATTGGATGTGCCAGGTTGCGAGTAGTTATATTACTATGCTCTTGAAAAGGTGTGTTGCATTCTGAAAATAATTGTGTTAGCGAGTAATCTACATTAAGTAGATAAAAAGAAGATGGCCTTTACATAGACATACAACTATTCATTCTGGCTTTCTAATATCCTATAGTTATATAAACAAGTGACCTCTTATTTCCTGCTTCTTATAAGAACTTCCTGGCTCAGACTTCCGTACTGGTAAATCCAGCCCTCTTTTTGTATAGTACTATAGTATCTACTTAACTTACATATTGCTATTAACAACCTCAGTTAGCTAAAAATCTCTCCGCTTCCAGACTAGTAGGAGTACGTGGGAAACTAGGTTCTTAATAGTCAATATCTCAAGAAGCTTCGCTGCGCACTACTGTAGTATCAAATCCGTATTTTGTAACGATCCAGCGTTTTCAATTTAGTATAACAGATAGATAGAGGTCGACAATCTACTCTGTGTTATACCCTAGTCTACAGATATCTTCCTTGTTTGTGCTATGAGCGGCTCATTGGCTGCCATGCCGCAGTCAGAAACAGAATAGTCGTTTGGCACAACACCACTACGTATATTGGAGCTTGTTCGATTCCATGATAGTGCCATTGTATCCGGTGACGAGGATTTTCAATGGGAGACGTAGTCAACTATAATATGGCAACCGTTGGAGCTACATGCTCCGTAACCATAAAGATTCCATAGGTCATAATAGGTCGAAAGTACCCTAGAGTTAAAATAAGTCAATGTCGTCCTTTGTTAGCTAGTTGGTATCCCGAGTTGGGTAAGTTCTCGCTTGCACTTCGTCGGTAACTATGATCTCCTGGAAATATTGGGAAAAACCCATGAATTAAGTTTAGTACCGATAAGTATGGGTTCTGAGTTAGCTAAGTAGCCTTTCGATTTCGTAGCTAATTAGCCAATGGAGAAGAATTGCCTTTAGCTATAACAATATTGGATTTAACCTGTTGGACTAAGACATACTTTCATAGCAAATTAGAAAATTTGCTGCTGTTTTCAATATGAGTAAGAGTTACCGCAATCTGTGCTTCTGTTACGCAACGTCTTCAATGCTCTCGAGGGCTAACGTAACTTCTTTTACTGGGGCTGGCCTCAGCCTGTTTTCTCTTGCGTTCCCGTTGGCTACTACAATAATCATTTTTCTATCCTATTTATAATAGATATTATGCATACTAGCAAGGCTATCGATGCCTTTGACAGTCTAGACATGTCTTACTATTTCTATTAAAAACACAGCGAGCCTATTCTGCAATTAGCAAAGATCAGCACGAAATGCTAGAATAACTTGCCTTTTTCTTATTGCAGGCAATACATGCTACGGGTGCATATAGCAGGGAAGACTTAATTAAATTATCATTCCTATTGTGTTCGCTTATTGAAAGTTTCAGACAAAATGCAAAATAAGTGTTTATTCCCTAACTACATAGCTATTAGGCTTATCTGTCAAGGCTCCTCAAGACTTTTGGCTACCTTAGCTACAAGTACCTTGAACATATGTAGCCAGCAAATATTAGCGACGCGTAAGTTGATTTTCCCTTTCTATTCAAGGGAAGGTATAGTAATAGTAGAGGCAATTGCTTGTCTAATGCTCGATAAAAGGAGACTTATCTCCTATTTATCCCTGAAACGTATAAATAATTAAGATTCATCTAGTTATAATATAATGTTAGCATTTGGATTTCTATTTCGTAGCTAATCTGCATATAGCCTAATGCACTCTATATTCTGCCACGTCAATTACCTATTTGGGTAATTGCTCAAGGATACTAAAGGAGGGGTAAGAAGGCATCAATAGCTAATAAATTCTATCCTTCTAATAAACAAGCAAGCAAGTTCTTTCTTTCATTCAATATGGCTGCTTCCGTGCTCCTAGGATTCGACACATAATTGTGACTAATAAGATAAACAAAGTCATGTTGCGCACAGATAATACCATAGATTGCCTTGCGCACGGGCTCTGTATTTGGCCAGAAAATATTTGAGGTAATTCTGAATTTTAAGCGGATGATAACATACCTAGCGGCAGGTGGCCTAAGTTCGTAAGAGGATTGAAGGTGCCCGCCAATCCTATTAGGTTCCGTGACACGAGTCTAATAATCTATTGCACCAGGGAGTTCTAGTAAACTTACTTGTCGTAGCGCCACCATATCAGGCCTCCCATCAACTTCGCCCGGTAAGGCCACCTGTAAGTATAAGTAGTCTAGATATTCTCAAGTGCAGAATATAGTAGTACAACATAAGGTAACTATGCCGTGGAAACAACTGGGGGACAATGTATTTTCTCGTCCACTGGGCGAGAATGAAACGTTCATGAAACTCCTCGGCGATCCAGGTCACAGTTTGCAGCGCGAACACTGGGCACTCAACTTTACAGCAAAAATACAACCCACCGGCAATTTCGATAACGACGGAGTCTTTGCTGCTCGACTACGGCGGGCCTGGGCTCATTTGCGCTTCCTGCATCCTAGCCTTGCAGCCGAGCCAGAAGGTAACAATGTATGGTATACAGTGCCGTCGTCCAAGACAGAGCTCGAGGACTGGGTTGATAAATCATTTGCGGTACTATCAGATGCTGTATCGGCAGATGAAGTCATGTCAACGCTGAAGCCTACGCCATATGCACAATTGTACTTCTTGCCTAAGAGTCGCGAGATCCTTGGGCACACAGCACACTGGCGCTCTGACGGAGTTGGATCGATGATGCTTCTCGATGCTCTTCTAGAGCTTCTGGCACAACCAGATCTACCACAAGACCCGTGGATTGCTTTTCCGTGGGGTCGAGAAATTACTTCCTTACCGCCAAGCGTGGAAGAAGCAGCCGCTGTGCCAGTGAAACCATCAAACACACAATCTGCACAAGCAAAGAAAGCATTCGAGACGTTCAGTCTAGCAGCAGGCGCTATAGGAATTCCTTATTTAGGTGATAGTTCTACTATACCGACAGGAACCCGATGCGCCTGCACGGAGTTCTCCCCACAGACAACGGAAGCAGTGGTGAAGGCTGTACGATCTCGAAACATTAGTGTGACTGCTGCTGTACATGCCAGCGTCGCAGCAGCAAATATCCATTTTGCAAACTCATCGCAGCGCAGTAAGCACTACACAAGTACAGTTCGATTTACTCTACGTCCATATATGCCACCGCCATACAATGGACCGGAATATGCGTCAATGCTCTTGACAACTGGATGGATGGCACAGGTAGCCACGACAGACGACTGGGAAACGCACGCACGAAAGTATCGCCAGGAATATCGCACTTCTATCTCATCGGACTACCTAGCTGGCCATCGTGAATATGCACAACGCCTGTGCAATCTACTACAAAACCTTCCTGAGACGGTGGATAACCCGCCCAGCGATGTAGATATAAGCAGTATTGGCGTGCTCGAAAAGTGGATACGCCATGAATATGGCTCATCAGGATCGCTTATCCAAGTACAGGCCATTAGCGTTGGGTTGGAGGTATTAACTAGACAGGCTATCTGCTTTGTGTGGACCTTTAGAGATCGCTTGAATCTCCGGGTTGTTTATAACGAGTCCTTTCATGCACCAGAACAGATGCAAGCCTTTGCGGAAACGGTTAAGAACAATTTGCTAGAAGGGTTAGGAATTGCAGAAGTAGATTAGGTGTGAATTAATCTATTACTATAGAAAACCGAGCTAAGTCTACTGGCTAGTAAGGCAAGATAAGATAACTTCGAGTAGCTTGGGAGTTGCAGTACGCGCAGCGCAAATCTTCAAAAGAATAAAACAAGAATACATGTTCCAATTGAAAAGTAAGTATAGTATTACGTTTGAACGGATCGCTGCCTTTCTGAAAGAGAGATATTGGGGCTCCGCATATATATAGCTAGCGGGAGCTTTAGAGCTCGAACAATTACCCCACTCCTACCTATCATACTATTCTCCGGGGACTTGAAGATCTGTTAACCTCGTAAGCTAGCGTTCGTGCTATCCTACGTTCGAAGGACATAGTGGGGTTCTAGTATGGCCATGACACATATTTGGTGTTGTATTATTGAGGGCCTTTTCCATCCTCTTTGAGACAACCAGGATATTGACTTACTAGCTATTGAATGAGAAGCAATTTTATTTATAGTGAGACCAGAATTTCTGTCTAGAGCTATATTAAGAGTTTAACTGGGTTAGCCAGTAAATGACTTCTTGAGGCTCGACCCTCTTTGCGTAATCCGATTCAGCAAACACATTTCTGACTATACCGTCCCTGCCCACTAAGAGCGTGACGGGAACCGGCACCTCGAACGAGTTATCTCCGTTGCGTGCCTTGAGGTCGTTTTCGAAAATCTCAAACACAGGCCTCAGCGTATCTGGTTGCTTCCATACAATGCCTAACTTGCGAGCGAAACCGAGACCAATGTCAGACAGAACCGGGAAGGAGAGCTCATTCTTCTGGGCGGTGGTAAGAGACGTATCGGGCAATTCGGGGGATATGGCAACGAGAGTAGCTCCATGGGATTTTATATCGTCGAGGTGTTTCTGGAGTGCTCTCAGGGCGAGGTTGCAAAAAGGACACCACCCTCCACGGTAGAAGGTAATCAGGAGAGGGCCCTGTGCCAATAGATCGGTGCTGCTCACTTCGTCGCCATTCGCATCGGGTAATTTGAACTCAGGGAGCTTTCGACCAACTTTGACAATGCTCCTCAGCTCGAATTCCTTGGCAAAGTCGGCCTTGGAGTGGAGGATAGGGTGTTTGATATTGTCGGGGGCAGTCGCTAGACCTTCCTCAACCTTTTGAAGTTGCGGTGCCAATAGTTCTTTCATTTCGCGTAGCTTCGTCTGGGAACCAAGGGTTTTATGAGTAGTATTGATGTGCGAGATTCAGAATAGAAACGCTGAACCCGATGAACTTCCAGCGAGGACGGCCATGCTTTATACATACGTCGCGTCCTATAACTAGATGCAACACGCGGTCTATATTAATAATTCGACAATGAGTAATTCGGCCGAATTGGTGCGCCGGCACGGGCACCTTCTGGGGCCTTTTAGACGTAGAGTCTGCTACGGACTCATTAAAGCTAGACGTTTATTAAATCTCCGAGAAAAGCACTCGATATACTATCAACGGACGGATTCGGCCGAACCGGAGATGCACGGGCCACAAGGGCATACTCCCTCGACGGACCAACTTCACAAAGACACTGTACCTCTTGCGCTCACATTCAACTATCAGCAACCGGTAAAGGCATCTGTAGCCACTCTGACACGGTGCCAGCGTTGCTTTGGCAGCAAATATCCCTTTGATAGTCGTCTCCAGCAGGACTTGGCCGCGTCTTTGACGGAGCCGGCCTCAGCCGAGGCCAGCATTATGCCCGAACGGCGCCTGAGGCTGGGCACAAAGTCATGCTCCGAGTGTCGTCGTCGGAAAATACGCTGTGTCTTTACAGGGGGCAGCCGGGTCTGTCAAGCTTGCTCTCTCCACAGTACTCCATGTATCCCACAAACGCCGCGTCCGCAGCCCAGCAGAGATAGAGATTCGCCGTCAACTGATGCTGCTCTACTCCAGCAGCGTGTTCGAGAACTTGAGGGTGTTGTGGACCGTATCGTCCAATTTGTTAATCCTATACAGGGGACCGGGCCTGTGTCCTCCGGTGCTGGTGTGGGTGAGAGATTACCGGAGCATGAGCCGCACGACCAAGCGGACAACGGCCAGAATCTGCATGCATATGTAATGCCATTACCCCCACATAATGCAGTAAACATATCCACACTATCTAATATATCCGCCAACCTCACCAGTGATGCACCCCTAGCAAAGCTCCTCCGAGAAGCATTGTTACTCCGTGACGGCGATGGTGAGCTCTTTGACGAGAAGCAAGACGCCGGCCTTGTCCGTCCAACAAACGACTCTATCGGGGCATTGGCTCCACCTGTTCCTGATACAGACACTGTGAGCTTGATACTCCACGAAACAAAGCGGTTCTGGCCCCTGTGGCCGCCGTATCACTATGGCCCCGGGCACAGTGATACGCTGCACCCTGGGGCGATGGCTTACGCGGAGCAGCACATTGCTCAAGCTCTAAGTACTGGCCACGGGCCCATGTTCTGCAAGGCACTTCTTTGGCTTGCGCTGTGCATCCAGCAACTTCCCGTAAGGTCGAAATACACGGTCATTCCTGGCTCGTCCGTATCGTTCCTCATCGACTCATACCTGAGGTTTAGCAACATCCTGCTCTCTATTCAAGAGGAGTCAGGCCTAGACAGCATTGACTGCTTCCTGATGCAATATAAGATCCTAATTAATATGGGCCGCCCCCAGCGCGCATGGCTGGCCCTGCGTCGAGCTCTCGCCTTATCAAATATTGCAGGCTTCCATCGGCCGGCCAGCGATAATGATTTCATGCGGCAGAGCTACCGGTCACAACTTTGGCAGCTGGACAAGTTCATGTCGCTCATACTTGGTTTACCGTCAGGCGTGACGACTGTTGCACCTAAAACTGTCGAGTCGCGCGATTATAGCGAGCCCCTGCATCGACGTATTCTATGGCGCGTGGGTGTCATCTGCGACAATATACTAAAGCGAAATCAAGATGCCGCCAATACCAGCTACGCTACTACAGTCACACTTGACCAGGAAGCTGAAGATGTCAGACGACTATTACCGGACGAGTGGTGGCACCCTCACAAGCCGGGCAGTGACGTTGAAGCTGTTTACAACCAAGAAACCACCAAGTTTTTGTATTTCCTGATGGTCAAGCTGATCCACATGCCGTACATGCTCAAATCTCTGTCCAACAGGCGATATGATCATAGCTGCCTGTCCACCATGGAGGCGTCACGGGAAATGATCTGGGCGTATCTTCGTCTGAGAGACTCACCTGACGCTAGGATGGTCCAGTGCGAGCTGATGGACTTTCAGGCATTCGGTGCTGGAATTTCCTTGATTATCGGCTCCTCTCTTGAGTCGCGAAATAGTCTACCTACGCAGGACAGCGATCGCAAAATGGCCAGGGACCTAGCTGCTGCACTCCGTCGTACTTCCGTGCTTCTCGACTGTACAGTGGCCGACCAAGGTGCCCGATCACTCGAGACTCTCTTGAAAGCATATATGAGAGGAAATAATGAACCATATAGGCTTTCCATGAAAATTCCCTATTTCGGGGAATTACAAATTAGCAAATCCATGGCATCTGGAAGTACTGCGCCTCGTGTAAACGCCGCAGCTGATGTAGTAGCTGTCGATGGTGACGAGGACACCTGGAAATGGCTGAATACGTTTGAGTTTCGTGGAAATGAGTTTATGTGTACACCTATAGAAGGGTTTAACTATGAAATGGACTTGGTCCAGGAGTGGGAAAACATTGTAGCTACCAATGCTTTGTAAAATCTTATAGCTGCGACGCGGCCAAAGCTATAGGAAAAGGGATTGAGCGCCCATGACCAAACAAACTAGTGTTAATGATTCTAGCGCTTTACTAGACTACAAGAAAGCAGGCAAATAGTTCACTCCAGGTCCCGGAAGTTTCCAAAAACCTTGAAAAGGATCAAGCAATCATATAATTATGACATAATATCACGGGGAACCCGTGACATGGTTATCCTCAAGCATAACATAATTACTACCTCTCTAAGCCAATTGTTAAAGGTGATTATTGGATAATCACTCAACAGGTATCTGTGTACCTGATTAAGAAAATGACAGCCGGCGTAGAGTTTCTGAATTTCACTGCTGCTGATGAGGCAGACAATCATTCTAAGGAATTCCTTTCAGCAAGATGCGGCCCAGGTCTTAATCTACCACAACATAATGCACTTGACAGTGACCCTGCCATTGTGAGAAGCTTTGTGCTCCGTGCAACAGTACCGATATATTGCAGTGCCCGCTTCGACAGTGTCGGAGTAAAGTTGAGTGGATGTTAATGTTATATAGGGTTACGACGCCTATGAGGAGCGAGTCCTGCGGAAGAAGAACTGGAATGAACTGCTGATCCAACTCCATAAATCGAGTCGAGGTAATTAAGCTTCAGAAAGTTGGAACGGTCATCATGGCACATGTCTCACAACACAACGGCACAATCTCAATCGATTCTAATTACCACCTTCTTCGATGCCCTTGCCCCCGATACCAGCCTCTCCAGTTCCTTTAAGACTGTGTTGTGGGATCTCTATCAACTCTTCACGCTGTACACAATTGAAAACGATAGCTACGAATGTAATCAGACTTCCCGAAAGTTAATCATCCTCCGTGATTTATAACTAACAATACATCTTTCAGTCTTACGATGCAATGCAATCTCTCGAGCCAATTTCGAACGCCTCCCGTCCCATATCTAAGATTTCATGACCCAAATCCGACCCCATGCCGTGAAACTAGTCGATTCCTGGAGTATCCCAGACTATCTTTTGAACAGGTAATAACCTGTCTTTAGCGTATTAGTAACAAACAAAAACGGGATAACAGGATAACTAATACGTAAAACCACAACAATAGTGCTTTCGGCCGGTTTGATGGGCGCGTCTACGAGGATCTATACAATCGGGCTTATCGTCTAAACCCGTGGAATAAGATTACGTTCAATCCGAATTACTGGGAAGAGGAAATCGTTATAGGGAGAAGGGATGATGGGTCGAAGATATTATCCAAGTTGTAGAAGAAACATTGAGGTATGATGTAAACAGTCTATTTCTAGGTATCGTAAAGAAGAAAATGGTAAGAATCATAGGTGTTTTTCTTCCTGAATTTTGGCTATTGTTTCCATTTTGAAAACCGGGAATGGAAATGGATAAAGATGCGGGGAAAAGCTGGGACAAAAGCGGGGGAGAAGTGGAGAATGAATAAACAATCTCTTCAGATATTTCCACACTAGAGATACTTTGAGTTCGGATAGTGCTAGTTCAACGGGAGTTTTATGAAGAGAAGTGGGGTTCCGAGTCTCCAGGACCGATTACTATGAGTCAAAGAAATCGAAAATGCAGATATCATTCGCCTAAAATTCAGTAAATTTGTTGCGTTGCTCGAACCTCCGAATACTCCCCAAAGGTAGCGATTACAAGGTTTAGCCTAGTGTATATACTATCTTGCCATCGACACACTCATTAAATGTTTATTCGTAGCGTAGGAGAAGAACAGGCTTGGGAGTGGGAAGACCTGGAGTGCTGATGCGCAGTACTTCAAAGTTACCTTAAACCCACTTGTGGCTGCGTCGATACACGGTGACCTTTGTACCGCCAAGTTTCTATTGCCTGTATGCTTGCTCCGAGACGATCATACTATTATGCCAACTTCGTACTTGGACAATCGTCGGCATGACTGGGAGTCGAAGCATGAATACATGACCCAAGCTCTAGCGTGTAGTTTTGGAGAATCTATCATGTACTTTTTGGTGTTCCAGTTCATGCAAAAAGTCCATATCAAGAAAGCGCTCGACTCGGGTGGTTCCTGTGGGATTGAAGACAACTTTCTGGTCCATTTAATAAGCACTCGCTGGAGAACTGACTGGTGGTCTCCCGCATTTATCACCTTACATCTCAACTTCTTTCCCTCGTGATCTTAAACCGACATTTGGATTTGGTCACTGACCCCTTGGGTGACCTAATGGGTAATACGCACAATATAAATCTCAGTATGGGCTCTTACCGCGTCATCTGAAATTACGGCTCTAACAGGAAAGTTCCTATTGTTCATAGTTGCACTCAATAACATGTGGGAATCGCTATTTCGCGATGAAGAATCCCATCACCATCCACTACATAGATTGAAATCGTCAGGCACCAGCTTATTCCCTTCACTTTATCTAGTCTTAGAGTTGCCTCGGGGCCGTTCCTGGCATGGTGACCCACTGTAAGTATCTTGGCGCGTATTCGAGCGACAAGACGGGTAGAATTTCACATGCATGAAAAATACCGATTCTATCACTGCTTTTCTGCCCCAACAGATTATGTCTTTCATGTGATCAATGAAATGTCGGACCTGGGCCTTTCGCCACTAAGGAGTCTTTTCAAGTCGAATTGGCTAGCATGCGATATGCACTATAAAAACCCAGTACTGCACAGCCCAGTATGGTCACATACTTGATTACAAAATTGGGAACACACAATGGGTTCAATCTCACCTCCTAGTGGTTACGTTGGTAATCTTACCGAATGGCAGGAAGCAAAGCTAGTGGAAGTATGGCGCCTAGCCCTTCAGGCCTTTGGCATGTATCGCGACATCTGTGATATCTCCAAAACTGAGGTCGCTAGAGTGCGCAAATTCTGGATGCTTGGCATGCGGAAAATCAACATCAAGATCGAAGATGCGACATCACAAGATAAAGCCATGGTCCGAAAGTTTGTGAGCGAAGGACTGAAATCAATCAAGGTTCCACCCGACGAGAGTGAAATCATCATGAATAGGGTCGAGCTGCTTCTGTTTGGGGAGAAGGAGCCCATTGTCACAAAGAATGGGGTTCCAATAGAGAGGGACCAGAGCGCGTTGCCACCCGCCGTAAGAAAGATTATTGACGAATACAGACCGGCGGATCTCATGGAGTTGTTCTGGTCGACGTTAAGGAAAGATAGCCCGGATGCCTTGGTCCTTCGTTTCCTGCGTGCACGCAAGTGGGATGTTGACAAGGCTATCGAGATGATGATTAACGTTGGTTGGTGGCGGGTTGGCGAGATGCGAGTCGATGATATTACCCGGGCTGGCGAAGCAGGTGCCTTAGCAGACTTATCGAGTCAAGACGAGAAAGTAAGAAAGGAGGCTAGCGACTTCATCGACCAGTTGCGCGTGGGCAAGGCCTATCTGCATGGTATTGACAAACAAGGACGGCCTGTCTGCTATATCCGCGTGCGTTTACACAAGATTGGAGAGCACACAAAAAGTTCATTGGAGAAGTTCACTGTTCATCTTATCGAGACAGTGCGTCTGACGATGGCCCAATCGGTGGAAACAGCAGTAAGTATTAAATTCAAGGAAGACATGTCAACACCGGAGTTAACAAATGCTAGGTTATTGTATTTGATATGACGGGGTTTGGTTTAACAAATATGGTTGGTGCTTTCCAATACGCAGTAATTAACCCGACCTATAATAGCTTTTACTTACTTTCTATAGGACTACCTGCACGTCAAATTTGTCATACAGTGTTTCGAAGTGAATTATCCAGAGAGCCTGGGTGCCATTCTCGTCCACAAGGCACCATGGGTATTTTCGAGTATGTACTCAGAGCTCACTTTTCATGATATATCCTCGATACTGACTGTTTATACAAGGTATATGGCCGATGATCAGAGGTTGGCTGGATCCCACGGTCGCGAAGAAAGTCCACTTCACGAAGAACGTTCAAGACCTCGAAGCTTTTATTCGTCGAGATCGCATTCCCAAGGAGCTCTGTGGTGATGATGATTGGGAGTACCTCTACATTGAGCCGCGGCCTGGTGAGAACGACCTGATGAAAGACACAGCGAAGCGGGACTTACTTATGGAGAGAAGAACTGGTCTCTTCCACGAGTTCCGAGAGAATGTCTCTCAGTGGGTTATTGCAGCCGAGAATGGCGATGATACCACGGATATTAAGAATAAGAGAGAAGAAATCATCAACAAGGTGGAAAGTTCATACTGGGAGCTTGATCCATACATCAGAGCAAAGTCGCACATCGATCGCGAAGGACTTATCTAAGATGGGCGTCGTAACTAGCTATCAAGTCCCATCTTTATCACCAATCGGCATCGATGGAAAATGCATTCCCAAGCACATATTGTCGACTAGGTAGCATTACTGTCTTTTACTGCATGCCTTACTTTTCTTAATTAGAAGATAATAGTAAAGTAACCAACTAACTAATGATTACATATTGATTAATAAATCGTTAATTCAATGTCTAACCGGTTTGTGGAAACGAAATTAAATTGATCAAACAATGCGTACTGAAGTTACGCCATGTCAATAGGCTAGATAGAGAAAATTGGCCCATGGGTGCTTGACTATCTGTCCGGTCCGCAAGCTTGTCCTACAATAGACACTTTCGTGTAAGTACTCCGTAGACTGGGATCAGTAGAGGCCGCCAACACTAACTTGGTTATTACAGGTTCGGGTAAATGATATTCCGGCTTTTTTGGACTCGCCAATGTCTGGAAACTTTCTTGATGACTGCTTGTGTATCGCCAGATAGGTTGAAACTTTACATAGAGTTACCGAAAATGTCCGTTAGCCTCTTAGCTGGTTTCCATGGTGCTTCAATAAAGCCGCTCAGATCAAGACTCGGATGTAAAACTTGCAAGTTAGTCGCTTTTCTCTTCTTGCAATAGAAATATTAACCGTGTTCTAGAATTCGAAGAGTTAAATGTGGAGAAGAGAAGCCAGATTGCATTCGATGCACCAGCACAGGTCGCAAGTGCGAGTACGAGAGTACCATTTCCCGCACGTACTCATCTTCAGACTGCTCTGTCTACATCTTTGACTGTCCTTTCCCATTATTCTCCAACTCGGTATGGCGAGAGCGTCGCGCGTTTGCCTACTATTTCCAGTCCGCAGCAATCTCTATTGGTGGTGGACTGGATGCTGAGTTCTGGCTCACCGTCGTTCCGCAGGTCTGCCGGAGTGAGCCCGCTGTCTGGGATGCTCTGATCTCCATAAGTTCACTGTTCGAGAACCCTGACCGCTGTCATGATCTATCCTCCTCCCACTGGGAACATACTCGCACCGTTAATCGGAACCAACAAGATGCATTAGCCTGGTATTCGCGTTCAGTGTCTGCCATTCGCAAAGGTCTTGAGCGCGGTAACGTGGACACTTTTGTAGGACTAATTACATGTGTCTTATTCATCTGCATTGAGGCACTTTTCGGAGGCATGAGCGCGGCATTGCAACTCTATCGCCAAGGAGTGCGTCTCATCCACGTATTGCAAGCCCAGGATGCATGTAAAGCCATGACGAGAACCGAAGCTTCCTTATTGAAAGATACGATAATCCCCATTTTTATCCGAATCGGAGCAGTTACTCTTAGTTCCCAGGAGTCGGTCAACTCTCTTTTAGGGAAAACTGAGCGTGAATTTGGAGAGAGGTTCACCTCCTTCAAATCTGCCCGCGAAGCCATTGTTATCCTAGCCATAGAGATTCCACTTTTCGAGCTAGACTGCGAAGAGTACCTACTACAGTCACACGCCTCCCAGATATCCGAAGAAATGCTGACTCGGCGGGAAAGCCTGTCAAAAAAGTTGCAAAATTGGCATACTACTTTCACCGGATTGATCGATTCTCTTCAGACGCGACACGAATTACTAGCGTTACGATTAAACACTGCTTCTGTTCTTTTCAGTTATTATGAGATGTTATCCGTGATTCTAGGGGTCTGCACATCGCCGTTACGCATCACTACTGACGCTTACACTTCAAATTTTCAAAATATCGTCCAGCACTCCCACATGTCTTTAACTGCTTCTGCACGATGTGATGGCACGCAGCCGCCGTTTACTTTCGAACTTAGTGTTGGCCTTCCGCTTTGGTTTACATGTGTTAGGTGTCGCCACCGTACAATTCGACGCAGAGCACTAAGTCTGCTAAGTCGAGCACACCAGATTGAAGGCCTCTATCAACGTGACTACGGCACCACCATGTGCGAAAGGATCATGATGCTCGAAGAAATGTCCGGAAGACCAATTAGTGCAGCTCAAAGTATGGCCGATTCTATGTCACGAAGAGCAGAATATGCATACATTCACCAGTACCGTCATGGAGATATTTGTGTCCCAGGCAGCCCTTTTAGCGTGGATTCTGCTCTCAGCGCAAGTCCGTCACTGGCATTTGCCGAGAAGCAGTTTAGCACATTAGAAGCCGAATTTATTCCAGCAGAAGCACGTATCAAACCTCTTGGCATTTTCCGGCCACGGGATGGTTATCCTCCTGAGATGACGATAGATGATATCACGAAGTTGAGCCGAAGCCCTGACCAGACGTTTCTATATTACTCGCGGAATGCGTACGTTCAGGATCACAATACGTGGCAAACAATCTACGCGTACGTTTCTATTGACTTGTAGATTCATATCTTTTGGCTTAAGCTCAACTGTGCCTACTTGGTGGTTTCGAATCAAATAGCTGATTACCAATTTCTTTTGGGACTATCCGAAGGTATATCATTACTGCCACTCCATAGTTCATCGTAGAGAAGAGATATTTACGGAATTTTAATACCTTCACTTGAATGCCTTTACTTCACAGGCTATGGATTTTCCTTGATGTCTATCCCGGCACTTTTCCTGGATATATCGACTGGTCGACAAGCCCATACGAACAGAACCAAATGGGAAGCCCTAGCAACGGACTTAGTTTGTTATTCTAAAACTCTAGGCACAAAGATGCACAAGGCCATACTTACACTGACAGCAAAGCAAATGCAGCAGCTACTTGCTTGGCGATAGCAACTTCTTTTCCGTTACATAGCTATGTACTAATACAACTATAACTGTCGCCGGAGAAGTATGGCTCCATAAGGAGAAAGAATATAACGGTCGTAGCGAGAACAGAGGACCAGGCTAAAAAGTCGAAAGTGAGGTAGATGCCAGGATGAGGGAAATGGGTAGAAGAAATCCGGATAATAACAGCGATAAAACACGGGACAAAAGCTAATTCGACCTATCAATTGACTTATGAGCTACTGCATTGGTTTTCTCTCTTTTCACTTTAGAGAAATTCGGTACTTACACAGTAGATAACAGGGCCCATGAAGGGTGCACCCAGGTCAGAAGTACTTAGCTCGCCCCTTTCATGCTCCAATTATGCATAGGCAAAGCAGGAAAATGAGATCACGGAACTAGTTCCAGCGCTTATGCGGAAAATTAGATTCACTAGTTGTCCCTTTTCCGACATGACTCTAGGGCTTGGCATGTTCATTTGTGTAGTATATGTATCGAGAGATTGGGGAATAATTCATGGATGGTTACGGTGGAAACACCGCGAGTTCTTGATTACTTATACGAAGAGGTCTATTTCAATCTGTGTATATTTTGAATTACGAGTTATCTAGCTATCACATCAGCCAAGCTCTACATGGGTAATAGGCAATGTGTGATTTTGGTTACCATGGATGTACGTACGTCTTGTGTAGCTTTGTGTCTATTGGATACAGTATGTCGGTTTCTACGTAGAAATGCCCTTTTAAGTTAATGCAGGAACACAGCCATGGTGCTTTGTCAATAATTCGCGTATAATTGGAAATCGAGGGCAAGATATAATTCTACGCGCGGTAACATCGACGGCCAAGAACGACCAATTTCTCTGGGTCTCCAGTTTTCGACGTGTTCTTGTGTCCTGGCAAATGACATTCTCTGGGTTCCCGGGCTGTGCTCTAGAGACTAGTCCCTTAGCTCTTGGACCATTCGATTGAGTGTCCCTTGGCAAAACCACCACGGAGTACTCCGTACTCTCGCTTCTATAGTAATAATGACTACGGGGTAATGATCGTAAGAATTCTGACGGCTAACCAGTTAGCTAACTAGTTAACTACGGATGTTGCTGATGTAACGGAGTAGGTATTGGCTGGCACGTGGGCATTAGAAGACTGAAAATGTACTTAGTAGAGTTATCTAGTCGACCAGGAAAGGATAAGCAACATATCATATTCTTACTCCATTATCAGTTCAGTTCAGTTCCTATATGGAATATTAAAAGCAGCTCTCTCGGCTATTAGCTATTGTGACACACCGCAGACAGAGCCTGTCCTCTAATTTTACCTTGAGCTTCAGCTCTGAGCTCTATCCTGCCGATCTTCGCGAGAGTTGAAGTAGCCAACGTTTTATTGGTAGCCTAGCTATTCGAAGGAGTGTGTGTATGTCCTTCCTGGAACTGGTGGGAAGCACACTTTATCTTCTCCGATCTGCAATCGGCCTGTGACTCCATCATTCGACTCAGAGACGTCTCTCGCAGATGCGTCCCGATCCGTTTGAACGCCATACCGAATCTTCTTTGAACCTAGTTCTTTTAGGACGTCATTTAGATCTGCATTACTGTCTTCGGTTTGGAAGATTTGTGCCCCAAAAGCTCTTGCGATCTCGATGGGACTCATACTAACACTCCTTCCAAGCCGCCACCAACCCCAGAAAAGGATGCAGATAGCGGCCATCCCAAAGATGATAGCAGCGATGGCACCGGCCAAGTAAGCGCCATGTAAGCCATAGATTGCGGTTAGACCGTCCTCTATTCCACTTACATTCTGAAGAGTCGTACTATTAGAAAGGGATACTGCTGCCCGAAATGCCATTTCGCGGATTGCATCCAGGATATCATCAGTCGGGTCCAACCATGTCATGTTTGTCGACCCCAATCCTGCATCCGTCGTGTTCAAATAGACCGATGCAAGTGGCCCTTTTCCCTCTATGGCGAAAGTTCCAGTAAAGTAAAGAGACACGTTACTGCCATAAATGGTATTTGCAGCGTAAGCAATGCCACCCAATGCCGAACCGAATTCTCCTAGACCAAAGGTTTCTCGGTACATGTCAAGAATCTCTATTGTTTCGTTCATGTTTCTTTGGCGAGGATGGAGCGTGACCATGCTGGTATTGCTTATTGAGATATCATAGTTCACCTGCCCAAATCGGAGTTTGCAGCTCTTCATAGTATATGACCCTTTTGACCCTGGAGTGTCCTTGAACTTCGTGTCGACATCTATTGTATTGCTGAAACCCAAGGAATTGGTCATGAAGTTGACTTGGGCGTACCCTACATTGTACTCAATTCCGGGACGCGGTTCAATAGAATATGATTCGTGTTTTCTCTGGCAGTCATAATCAAACCCAGGGCCAACAACAGAGCCTCGACACTTTGAACGGCATGTCGTGACAGGCAGAACGATCGGGCTTCGTTGAACATATTCACGAACCACCGGAATAAATCGAGACTTCAGTGCACTAACTGATGGGCTTCTAGTCATGTATACCCCGGAATACCCATCTGGGAATGGGGCTTGCGAGAAAGACACTGAGAAGTTTGTCTGATGCGATACTTGCCTCGCTGAAGTCTGGAGGGCTCGCTGGACCAAAGGACCATCGATGACGACCAGCCCCATAGCGAGGCAAGCGAACGCGACAGTGTTAAATGAGCGCATAGCGGTTATCGATTTCCAGAGACTGCCAGCATATTGCCACGAACGATGAGCTTCTGTAATCGTCATTCCTCTGAGAATTTTGATCCACCAGGCGATAACGGCCGCGTCCTGATAGGCAAATAATAGCAGAGCATTTGTGACAGTGCTAAGGGCGGATAGCAGTACGGCTGGTTGGAATATAGTATTTCGCGCGGGCCATTGGTCTGCATCTTTACCATTTGCTACAGCCAAGATAATAGCCATACCGGCTGTACACATTGACGCACCAGAAAGAGCTGCGATCGCGGTCCACGGTGCTCTTCTCGTTGTACCAGGCTCCCATGGCTTATAGTCGTGGAATCGTTGGAAACCAGTTGCGCGGCTGAACTTCCCAGACTTTCTGTCGTACAGCTCCATATCTCAAGAGGGCATTCGAAAGGTTACAAGAGCACCAAAGACGGAAGCATGTCAATCAATTATCCGAAAGCTCTATAACGGATATCACAGAATAGATCCAGCCTTTTTGTCGGAAGCAGGACCCCATGGGAAAGCCAGATCTTGTACTCCGTAAAGTTTCAGATAATGCAAGCGGCATGAATGTGACACTTTAATGGTGAAGGCCACAAAGCACAGTTTCCCAGCTATATTGTAATTTCCGAGTCTATCTGGCACTGCAGCCGATCGTGGCGATCGTTGTTCGCTCCAGGGCAACTACTAGAAAGGGTACGGAGTACTCCGTAAAACAACAATTGTAGTGCCATAATTAGGTTTAGCTTCAGGGGTAAATAAGCGCTTTCTGGTCCGTAAATGGCTACTCCGTACATGGACGTCCCATTTAAAGCTAGCAACTCAGTCGCGGATACGTGGTTTTCATTCTACTTTGCAGTTTGGCTGTGTTTCAGGTTCTCCACACCAGCTATGCAGATCGCCGGAAAATCAAGTCACCTTCCAGCTAGACCGATATGTCCTTATAGGTACTGAGTAACACTTTTCTTATCCATCGCCACTCTGTAATTTAGGTTTCGGAAGGCAAGCAAGCAATTCTTGCTCTTCATAAGTCAGGCACTAATTAAACTGGTTTTACCATTTTGGCACAAGGGCAGTTGGCAAGACGGCACCGAGTACGGAGTCCTCGAGTTAACTATCCCGCTTCGCCTTTATAGGTATAATAGCTACACCGTAACCAATTATGGAGTAATTAGCTAGTTAACTAACCCGTATACCTAACACAGAGTATGTACTATATGCGGATGCTTGGCAACTCATTTTAGGGTTTTAGTGATTTTAATGTCTGCTTTGTACTCTGCAGTTGGGCCAAGACTATAATGCAAGATGAGAATGGTCAGATGTCCAAGTGAATTGAAATCAGGTAGTGATATTTTGAAGTATGCGTGGTAAACTTTCCATGCATTCTTCAATATACTATGAAGCTGCTGGAGTAAAGTCTAAGGCAGAAACGGTAATAGCTATCGGGCTGCTTTATATGTTTAGGTACTTAGTTGACATTGACGGCCACTTGAGTTTCAATAACTAACGTGAAGAAAATAGGTTACATGGTTCCATCATGTATACTTATGGTGCACTTTCTATCATTTAGTATGTCATTCAGCATGTGGAAATTGCACATTTCTTGCAGTTAGATATAAACGTAATCAAATTTGCAGTTATCCTAAGTCTCTTTTATCGGTGAAACAAGTTTATGAGATCTCCGAGGTTATCTATATGGTAGCAGATATCACACCTAGGCTAACAACTTCATTGGTAATATTCTTCAAAACTCTGTTAGCATATCTATCAATTGCTGTCTTAATAACTTACCATACCTTTGTGGAATACATGCCTATAATCGTGGTACCAGGAGATACTTCCACTTTTGTAAATTGTAGACCCATGTACTCTTCAGCTTCTTTTTTAGAACTGAACTCGCGATTATTAGTAAACATAAAGAATCTCTCGCGATTTGTTGAAATCTAAACACAATTAGCAAAGTCCGATATGGAAAGATAAGACATACCATGTAATGTCGCGGAGTGCCACGTTTGAAATGCCGATAACAGTTGTTACCTTCCGGCTTCCATTCGATCTGGACATATACGGCATCAATGATTTCACCGCCAGGGCCGTCAATGAGAAATGTTTCATCGTTAAAAGGGAGGCGGTTGGACTCAGGACTAATCTGATCGTGTCCCATAAATAGCACAAGCCCGGGAGATTCAGCGTTGTTGTAATAAAATCCAGGACGTAGTAACGCAGATTCGACTCCTAATTCCGTTAAAGAATGAAGCTTTCGTCCATCGCGATCGCCGAATAATGTCCGATATATAGGCTGATGGCCATGGACTAAAGGATCCTCCGCAAGGAACCAATCTACATTGAGACATAAGTCTGACTCTGGGATTTTCGGATGCCACAGTGCCTCGCGGCGTAAACTATCGGTCTTGCCTTGTACCGGTTCGCTTCTACCAACAGCTAAGTCGGTCAATCGATATTCCTATTTTGCACGGTTAAATATTATCAAATGTTGAATTATAGGGAGGATTTTGCCCACATCGAAAGTGCATCTGATCGCTTCCACGCTAGTCTCAAATATTAGGCGATTACTTATAAATACCCGTAGATAAGGCTCTTTGAGAGTGGAGTAATGTCCATCAGATGGAAGGCCGAGCCATTTTTCCGGATATGAATGTATAATTGGCTGAAGTGCACAAACCCCTGCACTTGATATGGCTGTTGTGAACCCTTTGAGGCATGTTGTATATACTTCCACCCGGGAATCGGGTAATTTATACCCAAGAATAATATTTGCACGATTTTCGCAAATGAACTCCAAGCTTGTTACATATGTCATATCCATTTGCTGGAGAACCGATATAGCAATTGCTTTCACGGATCGTGGTATATAAACAGATTGTCAGAATATTCTGTTGGGAGAGGGTTCCGGATAGAATAGCGGTGGACAATCATCGCGCTTCTTATCCGCTTTTGATGCCTTCCATGTCAAAGTCTGTGCCAAGTCTAGCTCTATCCCTGATGTATTTGTGAATGAAATAGTCGGTCTCCGAGCGATATTTGTGACCTGTTTTAGCCATTTGTTTTTAAGCCAGACTGTTTCTCTTTGGCTAATCTCATTATTGTCATAGTCGTTAGATTTGAATGGATTAGTGATGTGATAGAGAAATTGCCAATCGGGCTTCTCGCATCGCATTCTATGGCGATTTGCATCAGAAAGAAGATATGCAAGGTATCCACGGTCGCTGTCGATTTGGAAACGACTTTTCCAAAATGCCTGATCATAGAAAACTGCAGCCATTACTAGGGAAGCAAGGCGGATGTTTAACATATCTGCGGTCTTGACATATTTTGGAATTTCTGTGCGTATTTCCAGTGGTAAGATCCCAAAGCAGTCTGCACCTGCTGGCATCATGGTTATCGTAAGTGGTCTTTTTGGTTTTTTCAAACCCATATGCATTAGCTTCGATATATCCGGAACGTCTGGTGGGTCAGGTTTCCAGTCTATACAGTACTCTTTAGTTTGACTCCTAATACTTTCGAGCAAGTGAAACTTACGGCAAGGGTCACGATGACCCTTATATTCTCGCGGCACTAGGTGGCATATGTCAAAGAGTCGATTGAGGCAGAGCTCTCCAGGCTTGAAGTGCTCCATAAGTAATTCCCAGCACACGTTATGGAAAACAAATGGTACATGTTTTTCGAAACCCACAAGACGCGAAGACCAGCCCATCTTTTCCCATACTGCTCTATCTTCAGGAGCCAATACGTAGCGGTATTGCGCGGTGTCCAAGTAGATGATACCTGTCACTCGAACCGAATCAGATATACAGTATACTTTGATCGTCAGTAACTTTCTGATTGAGAGATATCCTTAGGAAAAAAAGTAAATATTCGCATCACTCACATCCTCGAGCTGAATTAGACCATGGCCCGCCATATCTTATACGAATATCACAGGAAATACACTCCATTTATGGAGCTTTCTGTTGAGGTGATACGCTTCTAGCCAAGAACAGTTGTTGAACAAAATAATTCAGGGAACCTGAGCCTACGGGAAGTGGGGCTCTCAAGTACGTACCTATCTGAGATATTATTCCGCGGAAGTGTCGCGGTAATATTTAACTATTAACTCTTCCTTTTCGTCAACATGAGCCCTCTAGTGGTCAGACGTATAATGATTTTATAGCTATTCATACTTTACAACTTCAATATCCTAATCTCGTGTTAGATTCCTCGTAGTTCTAATAATTCCACAGCCCTCGCACCATGCGCGTGATCCCTGATTATACGGCAAGTCTAGCAGATCTCGACGTGTGGTGACTATTTATAGTCTATAGATGGCTCCGAATGGCCGTATGATCTCTTGACATAACAGAAGTAGTCCCATCATATAGACGAACCATTCGAGGGTCAAACAGTGGCTCAGTTGTTACTGTAGCCGGGATACATCGACCAAAGTATTCAATCTCGACAGCATGACGCTCACGCACCCAGCTAGGTAGCCAGGCATAGGCAATAGGCTTGCCAACGCTGTGCCCAAATGCAGCACTGGTGATATAACCTATGGGCTCGCCGTTATGGTATATGGGTTCCTTACCAAGAACCACGGATCGCCTGTCATCAATAGTCAAGCAGCGCAGCCGTCGAGTGGGTGTTTGTTTAGATAGGCGATCGATCGCGGCTTTGCCAACATAGTTGTCCTTCTTATCTGTCTTCACTGCGAAGCTGATACCGGCTTCGTATGGATCATGTTCTGTCGTCATGTCGATTCCCCAGGTTCGGTACCCTTTCTCCAGCCGTAGCGCATTGAAAGCGCTGCGTCCAGCCGCAATGAGCCCGTGTGGTTTTCCTGCGCGCCAGAGGCCATCCCATAACCGTTCACCATACTCAGCATTAGTCTGGATTTCCCAGCCTAGTTCCCCCACATAGGACTTCCGCATGATTATGACCGGGACACCTGCGACGGTTGCTCTCTTGACAGCGAAATAAGGCAGTCCTTCGTTGGAGAAGTCGTCTGCGCTGACTGCACTTATAACATCACGGCAACGAGGACCCCACAGGCCGATGCAACACGTTCCCCCCGTAACATCACGCACTCGCACCCAACGCACAGGGGCCTTCTTTTCCTGGTGATGGGCTTCTCGAACGAGGTATGCCAGATCCGTGGCAGTATTCGCACCTATTTGGTACAAATCATGCTGGAGGCGAGCAACAAATATATCACTGCGAATCCCTCCACGGTCATTCAAGAGTAACGTGTAGATGATCGCACCAGGCTTCATGGTGACATCACCAGTGGTTAGTCGCTGCAGTAGATAAATCGCCCCTGGGCCTGATACCTCAAACCGGTGGAAAGCAGTCATATCGTACATTGCTACTGCAGTCCGTGTCTTCCATGCCTCTGCAGCAGAGATAGGGGAGTAATATTGCGCTGACCAGGCATCTCGGCTCGGTGGCATCCACTGTGCCGGAAGATATTTGACTAGGCCGGCGTTGGCTTCGTACCAGTAAGGGCGCTCCCAACCTGCAGCCTCCAGGAAAAAGGCACCCAGCTCCTTCTGGCGGGCGTAGAATGGACTAACACGAAGTTGTCTGGGGGACTGTCTCGGTTGTAATGGGTGAATGATATCGTAGATCTCAACAAAATTTTGCTGGGACGTCTCTTCGACATACTCGCGGCTAAGCTGAACCTCTTCAAACCGAGAGAGTTCGCATTCCCCTAAGTCAACTGTAGAGTGCCCTGTGGTAAGCACTTCAGCTAGCGCTCGTGCGACACCAGCAGAGTGCGTGACCCAGACAGCTTCTGCGACATAGAATCCGTCGAGATTCGGCGCCTGGCCAACAAGAGGTCCGCCGTCTGGGGTAAACGAGAAGATACCGTTGAAGCCGTCTACGATCTTACAATCTCGTAAAACAGGCAAGATGTCTTGAGATAGTTTCCAGGCTGTCTCGAAGTCTTCGGGGGTAAACTTGAGTCGAGAAGGCATATTCTTGTCATCGACATTCTTAGAGGTTAGGCCCAGCGACGCAGCAACAACGGGCATCGGACGGTGGCCATAATAGCCAATGCCATATTGCTCGCCATGCTCGCGGTAATAGAGGTCCTGGTCCTGGTGGCGTAGGATTGGCAGACTGGCATTCATTCCGTTTTGGCGAGTATTGACTTGGCGATCAGAGAGAGCCGGCACAGCGCTTGTTTTCGCGTACTGGTGCGCCAGGGGAAGCAAAGGAATTCGCACGCCAGCCATTGCTCCAACCTCGACGCCCCAGAATCCAGCACAAGAGATGACGAGGTCAGCCTTGATGGTGCCGTTTGGTGTAACAACACCGGTCACCCTGTTATCTGTTTTCTCTATGTCCGTGATAGGCGTCGATTCGAGGTAGCGCACTCCAGCATTGCGAGTACGCTCAATGAGAAGCTGGGTTGCACGCGCAGCTAGGGCCAGACCATCGCTGGGGATATGTAGGCCCCCGAGAACAATATTCTTGTTAAGCAGAGGGTACATCTCCTTGCATTTCTCGGCGTCCACAAGATGTGCCTCGATTCCCCATGATGAGGCATAGCCATGCTTCCGCTTGAGCTCCTCAAGTCGTGCTGGTGTCGTAGCTACCTCCAGCCCGCCTACTTGATTGAAACAGCTTTCACCATCTTTCTTCAGGGACAACATCTTCCTGACTGTGTAATTCGCAAGCTGTGTCATTGTCTTAGACGCGTTTGTCTGGAAAACGAGCCCTGGAGCGTGTGATGTCGAACCGCCCGGCATACGCAACGGACCTTGCTCAACAACGGTGATATTCTTCCATCCGCGCGAGACCAGCTCATCGGCGAGATTGGTACCCACGATTCCGGCACCGATAATGACAACATGTTGGCTGAGCTCCATTATTGCTGAGAAACTCCTAATACATTATTCGGCTCTGGAGTCATGGCCGCGATGAACGGCCGGCCTATTTGTATAATACATAAATGGCACAAAACCACCAGAACTGTACAGCGCATGGCCGCTCACGTGGTCGGCTGCATCGGCGTAGCGAACCGTGCAGATTGTCAAACTGCGATATCAAGCCCAAGTACGATGTACTAGCCATATCTTGTAATTCTGCCATACTGTGGAGAGACCGGTGTCGCATGATTAGGCACTTCTAAGAACAAGCTTTCTCCAGAGCCCTCGGAGCTTAGGCGGGCTTGCATACGGAGTGGTTCTGAGCGTGGGCGGTTAAGGGCGTACGGCGTGCAGTGCATGCGCGGGGATCGGCTTTCCTGATCTGGAATCATATTCCTCGCACTTACGGTAGGTTAACCACCGCCTTGTCTCAGCACACAGCCGAGGGTCAAACTCTCCCAAGAAGCCTAGCTACTTCCCATTCTGTATTATCGTTATTATGTACATACCATAGAAGTAGTTAGAGACCGACGAATCAAAGCCCAGGACATTATCTAAGATACTTAATCTGAATTCATCTCCGCCCAATTTTACACAACATCTTTATCACAAGTCGCAGGCGTGCCTGGAATTGGAGTCATATAATATGGCTATTTGCATCTACAGGTGTTGTCACAGCCTATATCTCTGTCAAGTAGAAAGCGATACTGCTGAATTTCGTTCTAAACCCGTTCTGACCCACCCAACGTGATCTTTAATGCAGGGACAACCATACTCTGAGAATGATGCAGCAATTTAGTGTAATGTATCTAGATATATTAAAGAGAAGTCAGGAGGTTCCCACATCTCGATGATACGAATAACCTATAAAGCGAGGTGGGTTAGAAGACGCGCGTAGAGACACGCTCTGGATTTGAGTCGCAGTTGGTTTTGTGGGACTTTTCGTCGTTGGCGAGCTGCAAACGGTGCTCGGAAACTGGGGTATATCTTTGGTTTTTTCTTGTCGTTGAAGCGCGTCGGACCAGGCTGCATGGGATCGGGCATATCATATTGCTACGACCTGCTATGATCAGCTGCAGAACTTAGTCTCCGCCATATTTCTAGCGGTAGAAATCGAGCAATATTGATAGCAAGGGCGACTTAGTCCTAGAAACAGAGGCAGGTAAGAGAGATCAGAGCTGTGGCTTCAGTCAATTCGCCACATGAGCGGGTATTCTATTATAGGTTTCCGAGATCCCACCACGCTGATCCTTCAATATCACCCATTGAAGGTGCAGAACTATGATATCCTATATCACCCACGTCGCCGAACTGTGCAGAATCAGCCCATAGCCATGGCGTATTGAACATGAGACTATCGATAGGTGCAATTAATCGGTCTCGAGAGCCATTATTACTGGAGCGATCCGAAATTGAAGATGCAGAGGCAGTGGTTTTGTATAGTGGTAGAGGCACGGCCTGGCCCCCGTCAGCCGTGTTGACATTGACCTCTGGTGATGTCGTAACTATTATTTCGAGAATAGAGTTTTCTTCAGCCGATTCACCGTTACCCGCCGGGGTAAGGGAGGGGTGCAGTATACTAGAGTTAGGCATCTCTTGGGATGAGCGGTCAGTGCAGTTGAATTGTAGGATGTCCCACATCAGTGGTATATTCAGATGGATCTTTGATGTTACCCAGTCTTCATGGTTCATGTTGTCTGATCCAGACGCAATCTGAGTTATCCTGTCAACAGTACGGCTCTGCATCCTGTTAGCTGTGACTTATGAATATCGTAATGGCACGTACCAAGATCTCGCAGGCATGTGAAAAATGTACAAAACTTCTCACAAAGTCTCTAGATCTCGCCAAATCTGCCCTTGATTTGTATTTGAGTCTGGAATCAGCCGCACAGCAGTAGTATAGTTGCACGGTAGCCGCAATTGCCGCAGCATGTGCAAAGAAAGGATCGGTGAGTCGCAACTCCTTTTCAGAAACCATATCAATCATGCGAACAATCCAGGTCGCATGTAGTAAGACTTGCTCTGATGATCTTCTCCAAAAGCTGTTCGGGATGGCGAGGTTTGAATTTCGCTGCGATGCCATGATGTACAGAAACGGATGGTTTAAAACAGTAAGGATTGCATGGTACATGAACTGAAATTTCAGCCACGGAACCCAATAAGCTCGATTGACTGCAACTTCCTCTGGCTGGCGCTCATAGAACCGCACGGACTCATATCTGTGGCAGATTGGAGTTCGATTCTCAATTTCGGTGAGGTCAGAGAGTATCATAGAGTACATGGACTCATGCCTCCAGGGCTCTTTGAGGCGGTTGCTGGCGCAGTAAGATACATACGTCCTTACTTTGCTCCAGATCCATCCGCAATGAATTGTCAAACTCCATATCCCTATTTCAGTTCCCGTTGAGCAGCCAACGGTATCTACCGGCAAAGGCGGAGGCTTTGGCCCGGACTCATTCACTAGTTGTCTCTCCGTACAGTTGGGGACATAAGGGGGGCGCCAAGTCTCCGTTGGTACACTGAGCAGACCACTTTGTTGGCCATAGGTCTGTTCCAGTAATTGAAGACTCCAGAAAACTCTTTTCTTGCGCTCCGTATGCGGATCCTTCAGGCTATATGTCGACTCGTGGTCTAGCATTGCTGATCGGCAAAGTTGAAAAGCGAGGCCGAGATAGAACCGACCGAGCGGCATCTGACCATCTGTCATAATATCAGCATCATAGTTAGCTCTGAAGGATCCAAAGAGAAAGAAAACAAGACAAAGGGCAGAAACGAAGGGGAGAAAACAGAGGAGAAAGGGGAAAAACATACCTGTGAAAGAAGAATATGAGAGTAAACATAAACTTTCAATTGTTGCCAGCTCCACCGTACCATTCGCAATACGGAGCATAACCAGACCCCTTGCATTCTCAGCGTAGTCATATGCCTGGCCACGTTCCTCGGAATATCGCATTGTAAGCACCACAATACTACAAAGTAGTTCTTCGGAAAGGGACCCCAGCCCATCCGGCTCTTCCAGGCTAAAACACCAAACCGGCTGTCTGTGGCAGTGATCGAAGTAGAGACTTATTGCTCTGGCAATTGTCGTTGACGAGTGTTGTGGGCTCCCATAGTCACAACTAGAGTCGGCGAGACCTGGATCATTGGCAATATAGCTTGATCCGGCAGTTCCAGGATTGGATGCGACTGAAGGCTGTTTCCGCGGGTGTTCCCCAGCTTCGTCAGGGGCTTGTCTTTGGGGTGTCGTCCGAGTCGGTCTGGCACCTGTTAGAGATCTTCACAAGTATCAAAAGCCCAGAGGCTTATACATGTTACCGTTCAATATCAGGTTGACTTTCTCTTCAAGCTCAGCCAGTCGATCCTTCTATGAACGCAGTTAGCTTGTGACAACCCGCGATATGCGATGAGGCTATATACAGATTGACCTTCTATCGATGAGACTCTTGTCACAGGCGTATAGAAACACTGCTGGTTGAGTCGTACACAGCACGAACAGGCGGGCCTCTCCCCCGGGCATCGTGTCTTCTTCCTCCTGGACCAGGTTAAGCTTGGTACGCTCAAGATGGATGTGGAGCTGCTAGAACCTGCAGTTGAGACAGGCATGGTTGGAACGCAGCCTGCGACGCGTGCCATCTGGTGGCGCCATTGTTGAAGAACTACAAACTCCAGAAGAACGCAACTCAGCAAGAGGACGACTGTCTAACGCAATACGAATGCTTAACGTGTTTGGCAGATCAATGATAAGAAAGATGATCCGGCAGTAGAGTTGAGAAAGAGTATGAGACTGCCAATGACAAAGACGTCGGTCTATTGTTTCTCCCTTGAGGTGGTCGAGGGGTCTGCGTCTGCAGGGAAAGCGTTTGGTCTGGCCATTCTCTCTCAAGACCAACGTGCGGAATTCTCGCCGTTCGGCTGGCCGGTGGGGTGTGGCTACTCCGTATATGGTACACGGATTTCTTGTCCATCTCCGGTTAGATATACTCCATTTTTAATGGAACTAGAGGGGCGCATCAGCTAGATAAGAGGATACTTGGGGAGGGGTTGGGAAAGGTTGGAGGAATCACGGTCCTTTGCAGCGCTAAACGTAACTTACCCCGCAAAACTGTAATTACATAGGTACATAAGTACTCTGCCGGTTCGTGTTTCCCGCAATCATGACCTCGATCTCTTCATTTGCAATGACGATTATAGTGAAATCGAGAGAACAAAGGGCCACTTTCCATTCGTCACTCGTTTAATAGTTATTGATTGTAGGGCTTTTCAATCGTCTGGATATTGCTTCCATAAATTCTACAACACCTGTCGCACCGTACCGATCTGTAACGTGATACTATTGCCTTGATCGATGTATTCATTCTGCGGGCTGCTGTCGTCGACTCACGCATAGGAAGTTAATACCCCACGATGATATCCCTGGAATATGGTGTAATCTGAATGAAATTGCACCGAGTCTTGATGGCATGACATGTAATAGCGTTGGCCGCATAGGCTTCAGGCCTGTCTGGTCGACATCGTGCGTAGTATTAATATATTAGGAGAACAGTCCACGCTGGGTCAATACGTATGATCATTTCCCTTCTTCCCCAGGTCCCACTTTCTCGATAGGTGTTCATCTAGACGTTACATTTACCTTGGCGATACACTGTTCAGTGACTAGTTTGGAGTCATTACTGCCGGAAAGGATGAGAGAAAGTAGATACGTCTATTAAAATCAAGTAGGAACTTCTCGACAGAATGGTTTGAGGTAGCTAATATGTGGCACACACATCGTAGCTAGATCGCTCGAAACAACTCACGAGGCAAAGATAGCAGACAAGAGAACGGTGAGATAAAGCCATATGGTCTCTACCAGGCGATGCTCATAGCGGGCTGTGCAGCCAGGCTTGAACGACATTCACTCTTGGCCTGACAAGACAGACTTGAACAGAACTGGAGATCTTGTTCACTGACTGAAGCCGTATTTGGCAGGGTCTGTCGAGCAGGCCATATCTCTTTCTTCGCTCTCTCTTCACGCTGATGATGCTCCACTAGGCTGTCTCGAACCATCTTCCCTAAGCCCGATAGGCCTTTATCCATCCGCAGCTCTTCGCTAATATAGGCATGGGAGCCGAGGTCCTTTTGCCTACCTTCACACAGAGAATTGTCCTCTGACATAGTGTTTTTTAAAATCGACTTTGCAAGCTCGAAGTCCGAGTCACTAGAATCCTTGTGTCGGTAAGACTCGTACCGCACAATCGACTTCGTAGGTGATACCGGCACAAGTCTCTGGATAAAGAAGGCTTGGGGGCTGTGCACTTATGGTCAGTACTGCTTTAAAACCGTTGTGGGTATGTGTACATACGAAGCAGCCATGGAAACATTAGGAAAATAGAAATTTCTTGTTATTCTGAGTCCAGCAGTGATCTGATCTTGTTCGGAACGTGCGTCTTGGACAGGACGTCCGGCGTTCGGGTCGACAGAAGATGCATTTAGGTCGGCCATAGATGAAATGCCGGGGCGCTCTGCCTCGTGATGATAGCGATCTGCTATAATCTTCCAATTGTAGCATCCCTCCATTTCCCATGCGTGGTCAAAAGCATAGTCGTCCCATTTGACATTCTCAAACATGGGTGGAAGATCGATACCGTTGAAATTATCCTCCCAAGCAATGTCCGGCGTGGCATCCAAGTTCAAATTAACCCAAATGAATCCGTTTTCGTCTATGTGGACATGGACAGGCAGAAGACCGTTCTGGCTCTTGTCGAAATTTTCCAAGTCCTGGTACCCCGGTGCCTTCGCAAGTTTGCCATTTAGGCCATAGGACCAACCGTGGTATTTGCACGAAAAGATCCTGGATGAACCCTGTTCCTCGGTGACTACCGGGAACGCACGGTGTCGGCAGATGTTGTGGAACCCATTGATCTTTCCTTCACGGTCTCGAACGAGCACATACTGATAGCCAGCAACATCGTAACGTAGCCAGTCGCCAGCATTAGGGAGTCTCATCCTGTGTGTCGTGAGAAGCCATCGTCTAGAAAATATTGCCCGTCTTTCAAGTTCAAATATCTCTTGGGAAGTATAGCATTGTGCAGACAAGGCCTCTGTCGCATTTTGGCCGGCGTCCGATGGCTCAGATACTTCTTTGCTCTCCAGATATTTCCAGAGTGATGAAGCCATGGCCGTCAATATATATGTGGCGAAAGGAAGGTTCGCAGTATCGGCACTTGAGAAGAAACAGACAACTATGATGCGAAGTGTAGGACTATCCGTTGAGGTACGAGTAATTTAACATGCTGCCACAGAATGTCTTTTATAGATCAGTGGTGGTCTAGTTATTACTACTCCAGCGATAGCCGGGAAGCAAATCGCATTCCGCGACCCGGGCAGGTGACCGTCGCACTAAGTATGTGGAGGAGCCATTGTACGTGTCGGACAATCCTGTGATGTTTTGAAATAATGCAGGAAATCTTATTCTACTTTGGCTCAATTGCCTTTGTTTACAGTGCAGGCTTCCAGAGTCTCTCATTTGGGGTGGTTGGGCGGAGTCGGAGTGGCGCTAGAGACGGTTCACTTCACGGTTCCCAACCGTGCTACCGATTTCATCAGACTACTGTACACCTCGGGTCTCCATGCCCATATGGGGTTGTATCATTGGGTGGATAATAGACTCTGGAGTCAATTATTTACCGTGTTGAGGGTCCCAATCCTTTGGCCGCATCGCGTATCAAAATCGGCAAGTGAGCAGTGTCCTTACAGATTTCGAAAGATCTCCTCTGTTGTACAGCTCATCAACCGATGGTCGTTTGGTCAAGGCCGACTGCTGTGGCCGTCTACCGAGCCGTCTTGGCGCAACGTCTGTGCTGCGGTGGATACAGAACGAGTGAACGAGAGCTTATAAAGACCATAGCCTTTTATGGTAGTAAGATCCCTCGGTTGCCGAATTTCCTTCTCCAGAGTGTCCATCCCACGCACAGAAACTACCGCTCATCTATGATATCTCATTTTCAAGTAGTATACATAAATCTGAAGCTCACATCATATCAAGGTCATTACTCAAATCCTTATCAAACTACAGCTATCTCGGACCACAGGGATAGTATGTTCGAGTGGCAAATTGTCGAAGAATCCCAACTGATTCGACCAAAAAGGAGAACTCCTTAGAGGAGGAATCTTGGATTCGACAGAAATGAGTTGTACCATTACGGAGCACTGAAGGCGATAACGATAATGACTTATTAATGGCTAAGTATATCCGGATTCTGTCTGTCTCACAGATTGGTGTCCGTGCATTGGTAACGGTAACCATACGAGGATGCATTTGGTCTTGTGCTTGGCAACAATCCTCGAGTGGTCTTTAGCCGCTCTCATACTTGAAGGAGAAGCGCATGATAGTAGTTATAGCTTTGACAGCTATTTTTACCTTGGTGGACATTTTCTAGTTATCTTCCCGGAAGTGCGCTTGCCAATACATCGCATGTTCTTAACCCATTTTCAAAGAGACGAACTAATTTCATAGTTTTTATAATGCTGACGGCAGTTGTGGGAGGTAAGAAGCTTGGCCGCCCAGGTTATCTGGAATACAGAGGGCCATAGTAACCAGTGCCTACCGTTATTAGGGCCTGAGCTCTGAGCCTGGCGAAACTGCATCAATATGATATATCCAATAGAGTAATTGTGTTTTAGGAACTAGGATATTCGCAAAATGTTAATTCTTAGGCTTCATTAACTCTATATACACTTTGTTAGATTGTTTTACAAAGTATCGTTAATAGAAACACATGGCTATAATTTCATAATTAATGATTGATAGCATAGTTAATTAGTGGTATTTTGATTAACTAAGCTACATATTATAACTAACTAACTAATTAACTATTTACACCTATGTGCAAAAGTTTGAAATTAGAGAACTCTTGCATTTTATTTCTGTCAATAACCATTATTATCCCAACTACCTATTAACTGTACCATGATAAGCTCTAGAACCTATTTCCACCATATTAAATATAAAAAGGAGCTAATTGTAGGATGATTGACAATTTTGATAGACGGGTCATTATTAGATAATTTCAAACTTTTGTGGTGCAACTGTATAAGTAACTATCTATATCTCTCAATGGCGATTGATACTCTTTCCTTGACAATACGAGATATGGGTTGCCAAAGCAACGGCCCCACTACGTAGGTATTTGACGTTGTACTTATTGCACCCAAGGCTCGTATTAATATGGTATAGCGATCTGTCATTATTCCTAGGTTTTGTTCTCATTTCATTCCCCTCCTTTCGGAGTCTTGTGAATGAAGAATGCCAGGTTTTAGCCAACGCTTCATGTCAAGAGAAACAACATTTCTCCATAACATACGGTATCTAGTAACTTGAAAAGCCTGCGATTACTGGCTGTATTGCGGCCGTGTTTCATATCTTGTCAATTATACACGTAGGTCTCCCCATCAAGGTGTCGACTGACATCAGCCCAATAAGTGACAGTTGTCAAAAAGGTTTTGTTAAATCATTCATTTTGGTAGGTTATTAAATGGACTAGCGTTCATCGACGAGGCATGAATTATTTATTTCTAATGCTATCATCATCTAGTAGTATATACAATGATACCTAGACTAATAAAGTCGATGATCATAGAAACTCAGAAAAGACTCTAATATTCACAGAGTGATTAGCCAAGAAGATAGTCGCTAATTAGTGCTTAGCTCGAGTCTCTATAACATACAAGTGATAAATGATCCGCCAAGAATAGAATGGGTATAATGCTAATACATGATCAGGATATATGAAAGAAAGGGCCAAAAAGATACAGTCAAAAGAAAGACGGGATAACATCAGGCAGGCAATGCGGTGCCAGAGGATAGATGGGGAGACATAAATGCAACGTGAAAGGCGAGAATAATGAAGTAGACAGTGAATATTAGGGATCATGGAGGGACAAAACATGACGAATTATCACATTTTGTAGCATGAATATGTATGCGCATGGATTGTGCACAACTGCACCATATTATGGTTCGCTCAATGGGTGTTCATATCATCATCAATTTAGTTGTCCTTCGTTCGGGGAATCGACGCGCACCGTTCGGTGCCCCAAGATAGTCTCTCGGTTCAGGGCGAAGTCGTGGGCCTCTGTACGAAGGGCCTGGGGGAGGTCCATAAGACTGCGCGAGGGGAGACGGCATCGTTGGTCTCCTGCGCCCGGGTGGAGGTGTCGAGGCTGCAGCTCGTCTAGCATCACGCTCGCAATAGACGTGGCCGTTCCATTCGAAGTATTCTCCCCTGAGGACAATGCGACATGTCCGACACTTTAGGCAATCTGGATGGAACTTAGGCCGGTCATTCGAACCCCTCCCCACTGTTTCGTTTGTCTCTAGATATTGTCCCTCAATTCCAGTATTGCACGCCGCACACAGAGATCCATTCAGCTCATGATAGTGTTGAGCGCAATATGGGCGATCGTCTAAGACGTAGAAGTCGGCTGTTTGAAATGGTGCACGACAGGTGTAACAGACAAAACATGTCTTGTGATATCGACCGGTAAGTCTCCCATCAGCAGAGGACACAGATTTCCCCGAAATGATCTGTTCGCAGCCACGGCAACGTTTCCTTGGTGCCACTGGTCGTCGCGCGGGAGGCTCTGTAGCTGACCGTGTCATCAGTGGACGGGGAACTGTGGGATCATTGTCATGTTTATATGAGGCGTTTGAAATAAAAGACAGTCCACCTTGTTCCATAGCAGGATCCGTTGGGGAATCTGGCATATAGAAGCTTTCACCGATCCTAGGAGGGGCAAGAATTGAATCCTCGCTGACGACAGTAGCGTCGACATTATAAGGAGAATCTTGCTTGTTCTCTTGGAAAGGCTGCAGCTCTTTTAGAACCGTATCCAACTTACTGAGATCAGAAGGCTTCCGTCTCGATGAGCGGGACGACACCGACGGCGGACTAGATAATGAGCTTTGACTTGTCGTTTCTGAAGGGGACGAGCCGGTCGATGAAGTTGCATAGGAGGAACTGAAAGATTGGTGTTCTCTATTTTCCGGGATAGGAGGCACGTCTTTCTCAGACATGGTCGTCTGTCGGTACTGGGATGCATCGGTTGCTCCAGATGGTCTCCGCGGAAGTTCCTTGAGAGAAACTGAATCGTACCGTTCGTCCTGGGTCATCGGCAACGTTCTGGTTCTGTGCAGTGCCAAAGAAGAGCTAGAATTGCCCTCATACGCATTATCGTAGCTTAGAGGTTCCTCCGTGATCTCCGAGTTGAAAGCGTCATATCTGGCTCCCAATCGTCCTCGACTCTCAGCTCGCTTGTGCTCGTTTCCGGATCCCCATGTGGATTCGTATGTAAAGCCCGCTGGGAGACCGGATGGCACAGGGGGCGCTTCGTCTCCCCAGAAGGTGCGCAGCCCCCTTGACACACTGCTTGCAGAAGGACGCCGATTGGAATTTGATGTCGACGGCCGAGAGAGTGGATCGCCGGAGGTCATAGAGCCGTTCCATCTGTGCCTTGAGTTTTCCTCTTGTTCAGACTCAACCGGCGATGCCACTTTGGGTTCTGGCAGAGTTTTAGATTTGGAAGATAGCGAAAACGGAGGAAACGCGTAATCCAAGTTCGTAAGTTCCGGTGAAGGAGGTCTTGGGAGTGGGGAGGTCACTGTTCGTTCTGGCTTGCGAAATGGCGATTTATTCCCCGCTGAGAATGGGCTGTATCTTGGACTGTTGCTTGCGGGAGTAAGTGGATCGGGCCGTAAGAAAGGCTGGTCTGGTTACAATGTTAGTGACTCCTCTATTGTTAAGAAATTAACTGAACATACTTGCTACCGAAGGGTCGATTGGGGGTAAAGCTGATCTTAAGGCTTTCGGTGAAGCGAGCCCTTGCACTGACCCAATATAGGAGGATTGGATTGTTGTTGAATAAGGGATTGGAGCCTCGGAGTCTGGAGGCGGCGAAGCGGGCGATGCTGCGAGAGACCATGAGTAAATTGACCAACGGCTATACACCAAAGGAAGCGAAGTGTATCACCTTGAGGCGCATGAACACATATATGCTCCGCCATCGCCGATATCTCAACCTCAGCATTGCAATTAGAGCATTTTATAGTCGGCAACAGGCCTGCCATATCTGCCATTGCGACTTCCGTTCAACGCGACGCTTGTGCAAACACACGATGTCGAACTGCTCAACAATGAATATGATCGGAAGCGACGCCCCCCGTGCAGAGAGATCTCTGTCCGATGGCGTACGACACTCTATGGACAAGAGAAAGGTCGGGCAATCCAGTGCTTAAGCCTTCGAATTGAAGGCAAAATAGAAAAAAGAAGGTCAGGTCGGGCCTTGCGCGCGAGGAGATGGGGATAATAGACGGGGTCCGCGCAGGCTCGAGAGGATGCCCAAGCTCCAGTCGGAGCATTCGATGTAACGGACCTGTTTGGCCCTATGGGAGATGAATCGGTCGATGATGGGCCTGATAGAGTCCTTCCAATCAGGCCAGCGACTCACGGACCAACTGCACGAAACGTGCCAACTCTATCCCATCTACTACTCCGTACGGAGTATTAGACGGTGGTAACCCCCGCGGGTCTGATGGCTTCAGTGGGTAGCCGCTCTGCTGCAATACGGCTCGCCTATCGTGAAATCGACGTACTGCAATTCTGCAACAGCTGCAGAACTGTAATTCGCTTGTAACCCCTTCTTGTTCGATCGCTATACAATCGTCACAGGTGGCGGGTCTGATCCTTTTTCTGCATGTCCGTTAGACACGGCAACGCCAGGAGTCTCGTGCACCTTCAGGCTCGATCCGTGCCCGTTCCATGGCACTCAGGCCGTAGCCCCTGAAACTCCTGCGAGGAAGAGACGTTGCGGCGCCAACTAGAGTCGAGGGCACGAGCCAAACAGAGGCTGGGGAAGATCAGGGGTAGCAACGGCGTCAAGGCTAAGAAGAGCTCGCTAGCTATCCTTAGTTAACTCCCCGCGATGCAACCCGTTCCTGGCTCGGCGGCGGGGCTGATTGTCCGATTAGAGTGATGAGGGCAAAGTGCCGCTCAGCCATTTCACACGGCACCTCGATGATCTGCTCAGAAGCCGTCCTGTGTCTCCCGTCCGACTGTGGATGCTGTCAGGCGTATCCCTCTGTACTATACCATAGTTGCACGGCGATCGAAGGGTTGTATGTACTCCGTACCTCGCGTCGGGGCAGATGGACAATACTCTGAAGTAGTCAGCGCTTAAGATGGGGAGAAGCTATTAGTATTGGTTGCAAAATAACCAAAGACAAAATCAACCCTCAAGAAATAGTAACGACGAACAAGGCGGTAATCAGAATAAGATCATCTATGGGAATGGACTCGGTAGATAATTTGTTTTGGTGTCTATGGATGTGGCGGTCAACACAATAATACTCCAACAACATCCCCACTTGAGGGTCTAAGCGACAGGCTGGAGTGACCGAAATAGTCAAAAGAGCACGGGCGTGCGAAATATATAATTTGAAAAAGTCCAGTCCAGAGCAACGAGTGTTGTCATCCATAGTTATCAACCACAAATAGTAGTTAATATTAATACTCCGTAAATAATAATCATCATATTGCACATGTCTTCTTACCTCTCGCATGCGGCAATTGTTTCTCCAGCTGTTCAGTGATCGTCCTCATCGATTCCCCGCGATCGCTCAGTCCCTGGAAAAGCGCTCGAGGATCCATCCTGGAGCGTA
>JAPVCB010000012.1:227561-241904 GCA_029606185.1 Paecilomyces formosus | reverse complement strand
ACACTTTTTTTTTTTTTTTTTTTTTTTTTTGTTCTCCACTCTCCCGCAGGGTATCTGCTTGGTAGGAAGTTGCCCATTATCTGGCGAACAATCCAATGGTATTCATGGCTCCAGCGGAGAGTCGTCATGGAGTGATCACCCGGATAAATACGAATTGTGGTAGTCTTACCTGCAGAGTAGTCGGTTAACGTTTCATGTACTCAGTTTTCGAGTAATGTTAATACCGTCCAGACATGAGCTGTGGAAACCACAAAAATCACCAAAAAGAGGAACGATCCTTTCGCGATATCGGTAATTTGACTACTCCGCAGTCATTCCTGTCTTCTGTGAGATAATATGAAATAATAATAACTACTAATAATGATCGTGCCTCCGTGCGTTCCGCTGGTTCAAAAATCCGTCGGCACCACGGACGACGGAGTACCCCAGGCCCACTTCCCCAACAACCACGGGGATCGCACTGGCGATCAGAGAAAAGAGAAAACAATAATAACTAACTTAACAATTGCTGCACTCTGCATACGAGATGGGGGAAAAGCTGCACAACATCCACGGGGTTCGTGATGGAAAACCCAGCGTCCCTTCCAGGCCTTGCAGGCTGGGACTACGGGAACTCTCACCGTTATTATTGTTCCCCTTCCACGGAACAACTAACTAACTAGTTGCTTATCTCCCAAGGTATTCTTCGTTATGTCAGCAAGCCATGCTAGACTAGGTAGACCGCTATCTCGCAATCTCCTGCAAAGCGAGTCGTGCAACTCTGCCAGCCCGGTTCTCGGCAGAAGTCGGCGATAACGGCACAATCCGAGTCAATAGTAACCGGTTCAGGTAATAACTAGCAATGAGCACGTGTGCCACCAGTCCCTGAGTAGATATAATCAGACATCCTTACAAAAGCAAACCTTGCGCAGTGTCCGACATGATTATTGTTCTGGTCGTCTTTGCAGGTGTCGCAGCAAGACTGCGTGCTGGCGCATTGTGCACACCACTGATTGAGCAACAGAGTTTCGTTTAGCTCGCATAGAGCGGTACTGTAAGATCGTGTCTGGAGAAAAGCCGTACGGAGTAGATAGTTAGTAGCGCTTTTCCGCATTGGTGAGCCTGCGTCCAGCCCTCGTGCCCATCGTACATTAAATAATTATTATTCCGTAGTCCTATCTTGCTAGACACGTCGTCAACTTCAGTACCGGTTTGACACGTATTTGTAGTCATCTCGACGTATGGCACGTTAGCACAATAACTACGTTGGCCTGGAATTTTGTTATGTAGGAAACCGGGTTAGCAATAATAGTTAAATCGAGAAAGCCCGTAGGCGTGGATTGCCTCTGGCAAGAGGGGATCGATCTTACCGGTATTATTATTCTGCTGCCAAAAGGAAGACAGCTGGTCCGTTCAACAACCCCGCCGCCACAGTTGTCTGCAAAAGCACAGGACACGACTGTCCCCTCGCGGCATTGGCGCTAACCAAGCACACTATCCGCTCCACCGCCGTTGACATGCGCCAGAGGGCCAGAAGACGACAGCACAACATCCGGCGATACGAAAAGGACTAGTTAGTTAACGCAGGGCTTGAGTGCATAAACTCTAGGCTAAATGTTGTTGGACTTCAGGCAACAGGAATAAGTCGAACGATGGCCCGGTGGAAGCTCGCGGAAGGCCCAGCAACAGGACAAGCGGTCGAGCGGTGGTCCGTCTCGGTACCTGAGTACAAAACGCCCGCTCTCCCCCGCGTCCCAGTGCTGGCTTCTTCTTCTTCCTCTTCTTCTACCACCAAACAGTCGGTCGTCTCTTCAGTTTTCAGGCTCTCAATATCGATTGTTTACCTGGTTTAGATCACTTTATCTCTAAAGTGATCGTTAAAAAACCGCCACCACGTTTTCCACACTCTTAAACTCGTAAGTCACCCCTCGCATTCTACATGGTACAGCTTCACCGTCCTGGTGTCGATGACGCTCCGTGCCTGGCCATTGACTCCAGAGATGTCTCCGGATCAAGAGGATACTTCACATCATATCTCAATCCTCAATCTTGAAGCATCTGATCGCTAACAATGGCCTTTTTCAGGCGGCACCACCCGTTCAACGGAAGCCGACGCTCAGCCGCTCGCGGAGGGGCATCGGATTTACCATACACTCCCTAAACGAGAAAAAGCACGTCTGTGAGACACTTTCTCGATTAGTTCTGTTGCATCATGGCTCCCCATGCGAATGATGTGGCCAATGGCTCCGTGAACGGGTCGGGTAGCCCTCCAGTCTCCTCTCCCCTCTTTACCGTTGACTCTCCCAACGTGGTCTACAGTGATGACGAAATCAACACCAAGTATGCCTACCACACCACCGAGGTGGTTCGCGTCGACAATAGATTCGTCGCCAAGCCAAAGGCCGACACCTACCAATTCAAGGTCAACAGGAAGGTCGGCAAGGTGGGTACGATGCTCGTCGGCTGGGGTGGAAACAATGGTTCCACTGTGACTGCCGGCATCATCGCCAACCGTCGCGGCCTCGTCTGGGATACTCGCGAGGGTAAGCGTGAGGCCAACTACTATGGCTCGGTCGTCATGGGTTCCACGGTGAAGCTTGGAACGGACCCTAAGTCCGGTGAGGAGATCAACATCCCTTTCCATGACCTCCTTCCGATGGTGCACCCCAATGACCTGGTTGTGGGAGGTTGGGATATCAGCTCGATGAATCTTGCCGACTCCATGGACCGTGCCAAGGTTCTCGAGCCAACTCTCAAAGATCTCGTACGCAAAGAGATGGCTGAGATGAAGCCGTTGCCCAGCATCTACTATCCTGATTTCATCGCTGCCAACCAGGAGGCCCGTGCCGACAACGTTGTCAGCGGATCCAAGGCATCCTGGGACCATGTGGAGCATCTCCGCAATGATATTCGGTACGTATATGCTTCATCGTATGCCATGTCCCGTCACCTCACTAACGTCAATGTATAGCGAGTTCAAGTCTAAGAACGGGCTGGACAAAGTCATCGTTCTGTGGACCGCAAACACTGAGCGTTACGCGGATATCATTCCTGGCGTGAATGATACAGCTGATAACTTGATCAATGCTATCAAGAGCGGCCATGCGGAAGTATCTCCGTCAACAGTCTTCGCTGTTGCTTCTATCCTGGAGAATGCTCCTTTCATCAATGGTTCTCCCCAGAACACCTTCGTTCCTGGCGCCATTGAATTTGCAGAGAAGAACAACGCTTTCATCGGAGGTGACGATTTCAAGTCTGGCCAGACGAAGATGAAGTCCGCACTGGTTGACTTCCTGATCAACGCCGGTATCAAACTTACCTCTATCGCCAGCTACAACCACCTGGGAAACAATGACGGAATGAACCTTAGCTCTCAGAAGCAGTTCCGTTCCAAGGAGATCTCTAAGTCTAACGTGGTTGACGATATGGTCGCCGCTAACACTGTTCTCTACAAGAAAGGAGAACATCCTGACCACACTGTCGTCATCAAGTACATGCCAGCCGTCGGTGATAACAAGCGTGCGTTGGACGAATACTATGCAGAGATCTTCCTTGGTGGTCACCAGACGATCAGCATTTTCAACGTCTGCGAGGATTCTCTCTTGGCCTCTCCTCTGATCATCGATCTGGTGATCCTTGCTGAGATGATGACCCGTATCAGCTGGAATGCAGACAGTGAAGATTCCAAGGACTACAAAGGATTCCACAGTGTCTTGAGCGTCCTCAGCTACATGCTCAAGGCCCCTCTGACACCACCCGGAACCCCTGTTGTCAATGCCTTGGCTAAGCAGCGTAGCGCTCTCACCAACATCTTCCGTGCTTGTGTGGGCCTTCAGCCCGAGTCCGATATGACTCTGGAGCACAAGCTGTTCTGAGATGTTGCCTACTGATGGCTAGACCCATGACCCAGTGATCATAATCAAGCGGCTTGCTTCTCGTGGTCTTATAGTGGGCCAGCATTTATAACGCCGAGGTCAGAGCACGCTCTTCTTTCTACTCCTACAACTATAGGTATAGCTTCCTTAGTCCTTCTTTTAAATTCCAAGGCGGCAGCCTATACATATTGCGAATTCCTGTCCTACAGTAGAAGACTATTCGTAATATGCCACGTGACTCTGGTGGCGGCTCTTCGACCAGCCCTTACATCGGAGTAATCACACGGCTCTCAATCAAATTCAACGTCTTAGTTTTGCCCATTTATCAACCCTGCGCTACGAAAATGGGCCCTGAAAATAAACTTGATTACTATTTCACGCGCAAGAGGAAGCGCAGTTGCAGTATACCAAAAGCTTTTAACGTTAAGGAGCGCCCCAGTGAGGCCCAAGAAGTTGTTGCTGCTGATGATGCGTGGCGATCAAATGACGAGTACAAGGATTCATTGATTGGAAATCTCGATCCAGGGCCTGCCAAGGTCAAGATAACCGCTAGAGTGACTAGCATCTACGATGTGTGTGGTTCTCCCAGTACCACGCGCGCAGCTAAGGGCTACTTTAAGATTGCCGCAAAGGACAACACAGGTTCTATCCTGGTATGTCTACTTACCGTTATCAGTGATCTTGGCAGGATATTCACTCAATTCACATACAGATACACCTGTGGTATATAACTGCGGATTACAAGATAGGAATCGGCTCACTTTTGACAATTTGGGCGCCTCACGTGTCCCCGAAGACTGCGAAAGTCCAAGACAACCCTGCACGAGTGACAACTAGTTTATTTCCCGAGCGTGACTGTCATTCCTACGTGATCGTGCACCCGGATACAGTCCTACAGAACTCTTGCAGGGTACCGATTCGATGCACAGAATACAGCTCGTCTCATTGGCTCACCTCGTTAGAAGAGTTACGGGGGTCCGCTAGAAGTGGCCAGGTATCTACAATTCTAGTCCTGGTTAAGGTTGTTGGAAATGTCGCGAACGGTATGACCATGAATCTATTATGCCGGATTGTGACCTAATACGGTACCTGCCAGTAACAAATTGCAAAGGACACACAATAGAGAAGGTTGATATAGGAGTCCGTGACGAATCGGGCGAGGCAATCCTAACACTATATGGCGTGATGATGCTATCTTCTAGGAAATGGACACCGTTGTCTACAGTATTACTTGTGTCTAGGGTCAGATGGAAGCCTGGCTCTCGGCTTTCTATAATGGCAGGGACTACGATAGAAGTGGACCCTGACATACTCGAGGCACAGTGCCTTCGAAAATCACTTCGAAAGTTATCCAACTTCGTGAATTACCAATACACCGAAGATAGTATGCTATCAGGTTTACGATAGCATGTTATAATATGCTAACCTTTATTTCCAGTATTTGACACAGATATATTTGAATCCGCCGTTACTAAATTGAAATTCACTTTAGCTGATATCGATGAATCGTGAGTACTTAATCCCCTCGTTAGCCATTTGTCCGTGGATGACCGAGCATCTTCGCTCTCTTTAGTATTCGCGGCCAGCCTCAGGGTAATAATGTAAGACCCCATTTAGATATTGTTCCTCTAACGTGGAAATAGAACCATATACTGGCTACATGAACCTTATGATAACAGAAGTAAACGTGGTTTCTCTTTACCAGCGTGGAAGACTATACAGCACGGGATGGTCTGTTGAATCTGTCCCTTGATTGTACATTGCGCCTAATAGCAGTACAGCTGTAATATGCCAGTGTTTTCGAACTTCTCTAGCGCAATGTGCCGTCAATGTGGGAAGTTTCTGGAACTCTCCTTGAATCCACAAGTAGTACGTCCATTCCCGTACGGATTCAGCCGGCAGTCTAACAATTTCTAACGCCGCAGATTGGAGCTCTCTCCGACGAGACTGGGAACATTTCTAGCTCAAATACATCACTCTATAGCACAGAGGAAAGATTCAAGACATTTCACAGCTTCTTCAGGCCAAAGGATCTCACCTCTTCGCCGATTCTCTGGTCCCACGATGCGTGGCGAGCTCTCCTAGGCGCCGAGCCCAACAAACTTCTCTCAGAGATCGACTCCTCAGAAGAGGAACTTAGCTTCATTACGCTGATGCAATCTCATCTTCTATTCCTGCGGATGACTATAATCTTCAGATGGTCGTATCAGCATGGAAAACTCCTCGTATGCCGCATTGTGCCATAGAATATATACGTCAATGGCAAGATCGGTCACGGAGCACAGGTCTTTCTGCAGACAGAGACACATGAGACCAGACAAGTATACGCAGGTCGATGCTGCCTTGTTAGGGAACATATGTTAGTAGTACTTTACATTTAGTAGTTCTGATATCCTAGAGCTATATGTCCCGATCCCGCCCTCTTTCGAGCTCTTCCGACGTAGCCACGATTCCCACGTAACACTCCAATTACAAATACTTCCGGGACTATTTGCCTCGTATGAGGCAGCGAATAAGGCTCCACGGATAAGTCCCACTGACGTCTGCAAGGGGAAATTGACCACTGGGATTCGGTTACCTCGCAGGGATAAAGACTATACACTAAGGTAAAGTAACAGACAAAAGCTCCCACCTACGGCAATGATATCGAGATATAGAAGACCTTGTGGAATATGAGATCACTGTTTAAGACGACCGGGTTCTACAATCTTATCAGTTCAGGGCCCCAGCCCGAGCTATGTATTTAAGACTATAGATTATAATACAGTATTATCTGTTCATGAAAGGGTGAAATACCGTCCGCGCGATGCCGTTAGGGTATTGTCGAATCGAAGACAAGAAAAGAACTCCTGCTGTAAGCCATCCAATAAACATCATTCGCGCCCATCCTCCACGACACCCGGTCTGCAACCCCTCAGCTTAGTTCTTGGCTGGTTTCTGAGCTATGATACGGTAGCTTGTCGTAGCCAGTCGCATATTGTCCATCTTGATGAATGCCAACCCGTCCAGGCAGAAGCGGTTAATCAAGGTCTTGAAATGGTGTGGAATAAGATGCAGTTTTACGAGGCCGAGAATGAGCTGACGCATTGCTCGGAAATAGCCATCAACGGTATCGATCAGTGGTGCTTGCAGGCCATCAATACTGGCGTTATCAGACTTCAGCACCTCAAAGCCAGCGTCTCTGAGAGACTTCTCCAGGCTCTCGGGGGTAGGAGTCCCCACCGCACCGATTAGCGGCTTCACACGCCGCATGAGCTCGGCATGTTCGGGATTCTGGGGATCATACGCTGGCAGGCTGACCCAATCAAGCAGGGAGATCTTTGCCCCGGGCTTGACCACGCGGAAGATCTCACGGAATAGGGCGGTGATGTCCTTGCATAAACTAAGGGCTTGGATCTGATAGAAGGCGTCGAAACTCTCGTCCTGGAAAGGTAGCGGCAGGCTGTTGAAATCTTGGACCACAAAGGTATTCGGGATCCTGCGATCTTGGTTGAAAGCCTGTGCCTGGGCGATCTGGTTAGGGTCGATATTCAATCCAGTAACATGAGCTCCCGAATACCGTGCCATGTGTGCTGCCACACGGCCACGACCGCAACCTAGATCCAATACCCTGTCACCGGGTTTCAAGCCGATATCTTGAGCTATGGTCTCTTCATACAACAATTGGTTCTCCAGCACCGTAGCTTTCCGGCTCATCCACGGTGGGATATACATCTTTTCGACATCACCCAAGGCACAAAGATGATTGAGGACCCCATAGTACGCTTTGAGACAATCCCCGACCTTTTCCTGATAATCATTTCCCAGCACTGCAATCATCTGTTTTTCGTCTGACCAGTCTAGATTGTAGATGACGTAGGATGCCATGAAGTCATCCACTTGCTTTGGAGTCAGCCCTTGCAGATATTTGAAGGCGGACCAGAATGTTTTCCACCGCTTGGAAGATGCTGAATTCTTCAGGTCCGCCTTTCCATGTCGTGCACGAGAGAAATCAGTTGTGAGCTTCTGTTTCTCGTTCGCAACATCATCTAGTGAGCTATTACTCTCGGAACTCCGCCCAGGATGGCGAGTGGCCGGGAGGGTCTGGGATGCCATGTGGGCAAGCTTGATCTATAGGAGGGGGGGCGCGAAGAAACCAACGGTGCTGCGTGCGAGGCTGGGAGCTGAACCCGTTACAAAATGCGACTAGAGGAGGGGGCCTGATGTCCCATTTATAAGCATGATCGGAGATGTTTGGATTCTGTTAGGAATTTCGCGGAGGGCGCCTTTCTTTACTGTGACCCGCTGACTAACTTCATGATTCACTGCTCGCCTTCGAAATCAGCTCTGTAACCAAAGGCCGAGCTCCGGCGCGAGCCACGATTCTGCTTATGGATACGACCTGGACGAGTCTTTTTCCACATGGGCTACGACCTTGGCGGCAGCAGACGGGACATCAGGATGTGGATGCTCCGCCGTTTTGTTCATGCAAATTTGCTACTGGTAGGACTCGATTACTCGATGCGGAGACACCGGATGACCCGGGCTTGGCAGGGTCGGGCCGATCATGTATAGTCCAGTTTTTCCTCTCGAGAGGATTTGCGGACTGTCGCCTTTACAGGTACTAGCAGTGGAGTGGACGGAGTAGCTGTGTGAAAGAGGAAGTGAAGAAAATCTGGCGCCATGCCGGCCCGTTGAGGATGCCGATACTCCCGAGTTTCGATCGATCCGGCTAACGATTTTTTATTGTTATGCAGGGAGGCCTCTACATTACCATTTATTATCACGGCTAGCTAGTATCTTTGAGGAAGAGCTTACGTGAGCCGCTTCAGGCGTGAAGAGTCTGCTCTAGCATAATTAACTGCTCTGTGTAGTAATGTGAGCGGTAGTGTTAGTAGTGTGTAGGTCCGGAGGATTATGTATTCTTTTCGCTTAGGGTGCTGATCCGCTGATCTTAATCTTCGAAGATCTTTGACTGAGCTGGCACAACAGACTCATGGACCACTTGAGCTAATGCAGCTATGACGATGAGGTCTCGAGACCCTGGCCTCTCTAGTGCGGGGAAGTTCATTCCACGCACTCGCAGTTAATAGTTAAATGAACGAAGAAACGGTGAAAGCTGTTGTTGCGGTCAAAACACCACATCAACAGGGACCGTAAAAGTCTCATAAAGGAAGGAAGAAGCTACACGGTGCCTCCCAAAATCGTCTGCTGCTCTGCTAATGCCTTGTGTCCTATCCTGATCAGATCATCATTGAGTAAGGTATCCTTCTCAAATCCATTGAGAGACTGATCTATGAGCGTGGCCGCAACCTCACTCACATCCACCATAGGAAAACCGATGGCGGTGTGGCCAAATCTCGAGAGAATATTCATAGCCATGCTCATTTTGCCAGGTGCATTGATTAAACCAGGTTTTGCAACAGCCGATTCAACTTCGCCTTTCGATTCTTTGGCGTAGTTCAGGACAAACGATTCAACCTTACCCTGTAGTGATATTAAGACATTAGACATAGTAGGAGATGCAATATTTGAAAGGGAATGATACCATACGAGGAAAGCAGCTCAGGGAACGTCATAAAACTGGGTACTCACCCGCATTAGACGATAGTCGCCTAGTACTCAAAACTTCCGACTTTGATCGCGTTCACTCATGGCCCCACTGGTATAGATGAAGCGTAACGGCCTGCCGATTGAACAATCTCTTGGCATCCGTGCCATAGTCTCGAGACTTCTGACTGTATAATTGTAGCAAATCCTGTGTACCTCCTCCCAAGACATCGTTTTCGACTTAGACGGTGTCACAGCCAGGAGCCTGCCGTCGGTCAATACGAGAATGACCATAGCTAGTCAAACATGCTTGAGTAGAAAGTAAGCGAAACAAGGCTTCTATACCAGATACACGCGTCGGCATTAGACAGTTCTTTCTTTACATCCTCTGGATATTCCTCGAAATCATCACATGCCACTGCTTTGAGCTTTGATATGTCAGCTCCACGCGTTGTGTTCTGCGGTACAGGAGTTATCCGTCGCGCAAGGGCGATAACAGAAGTGACTCTAGGATCCGAGAGAGCTAGTCGGATGACCTCCGTTGCGACAAAGCCAGTCGCACCTTGAGCTTCATCTTTATGGATAGAGATCACGATTAACTAAGTTCTACTCCGTACCTTCGGAGGAATTGGGAAACTCGCTGTTCAATGTTGGGGGCCGATTTTACCCCTCTCGGCATAACTAGTTAGTTGGTCACGTAGTTACGCCTCGCTTAGGTAAGTAATTCTCTTGTAAGACCGTTCATAATTGTAGAAGCTTGCTATCTTGATATGAGGAAACAATCCCTCTCTTTGATGTGTTTATTGTCTGTCCTTTTCTTAAGGAAAGATACACCTGCATCAAGTATGATTGTCTCGCATAATATACTCCCAGCTACATCGCGTGATATCAGATAAATATGTAGTATAGCTTGGCGGTCCTCAGTGATATATATGTCGGATTCTGGGTGCCCGAATAGCGGCGTACTGCATCTGCCAGCTACCGATATCCAAGACAACGGATAGTGATCGTGTTGTCAGAGCCTGCACATAGCATTACGGTAATAGAGACAGCTTTTGCCGAACCAGAAGCAAGCGTTGGAACATCTTTCATTGCGATATGTGTTGTGGTAGAAACAGCTTGCACGAAGGTAATTGTGGGGTAAAGTGTACTACCTATACGAGCGTATATGGGAGCGAAGATATGCATGTCTCATTTCCACCAGTACTTGGCGGTTGAGTAGGCTTAATATGGAGAATTCATGTTTTTGTCGTGTCGAGCAGGGGCTAACAACTCAGTACCAGCAATACATTTTCTAATGTAGTGCAAACTCTTCATCCGTGCACTAACTCGAACCAGTCATTCCATTAGATCGTGGGCGAAACTCCACGACTTTCCTAACGTGCTCCATATTCTTTAATGTCATCTTCACCAGTCCCCATAACTTAGCGGCTTCCCCTAGAGTTCGAAGCTCGAAAAGAATCTGGTCTTCGAGTTCTTCACGCCGTCCGCCGAGTCGCGCTTGCAGGTCATCATTCATTTCGAATATCGATAGTACACTGGGATGCTCCATATCTGGACGTAGGTATGGTTCTTTGAGTGGAGACGTTGCTTCATATATTAGATCATACCCACAACCAGATGGACATGGATTTAGATATGTCTCGCCATTTACAATAGTCGAAATTAATGGCAAGGCTGCAAGGTGAACCAATACACTCTGAGATACCGAGCAAGTGATAAGCGGGCTCTTCGCCATTGAAGGGAGGAGAGCAGTAATGAGCGTCCGAATCATACCTGCAGCATAGAGGGCTTGCCTGGCATGATAGTCGAGGGCAGGGCCGGACGGTATTTTAGGTCTAGAGGAACCAGAATTCGATTCTTCGATTTGGAGAATTGGATATCTGATGTATGACAGGGAGGATAAGGGACGGTGGAATGAGATGAGGGCCCTTGATAGGCATTTATTCGTTAGTATGAGTCTCAAGTTAGTTCAAAAGCTGTAGTACTCGAGACGTGTATTACCCGTATATGTTCAAATGTGCAAGAACCATAACTTCGTCTAATGTTCCGTCTTCGCGAGTGAGCCTCTTTTTGGACGGAGGTAGCTTCAATAACCAGTCGATTAGCTCGTTTTCTAGTTCGACGTCGTATCGGCGCGATGAGGTCTCGGTATGTCTATTTTGCGCAATTACGCGAGACAAGAGTCTCATACCGTCGATTCGATATGTGTAAGAGGAGAAAGTTTTCGTTTCACTGGCGTTGAGTTTTGTCTGAGCGTCATATTCTGCTAAGGCCATTGGCGGGGGAATGTTCTGTTTTTGCATGTTAGTTTGGCCCCTTACACTGGACTTCCTTCATAATATATTTCTTGTGAGCAAAATGTTAGACAAATACCTACTCCGCTCTGGTAAGCATCGTCCTCACAGGGAAGACAAGTATCACAGTCAACATTGTAAAGTCTAAACCTCTGATGTAACTCCGGGGCCGTCAAATGGCCTGAGAAGAGGTAAATTTCCCACCATGTCCTTCGGAGACATTCTGCAATAAACGCATTGCCATTTGATAGTTCGAGAATCGAATTTTCTTTATTCAGTTGAAGCTTCAGTGCGAGGCGTTCAGCGACAGACAACGTCGACATGGCTTTGTCAATGTCGCCACAGAAGTATATCCCCACGCAGAAGAGAAGATAGGCCTGTATGTTAAAAATGCTGCGTGGTAGCGATGCTTTTCCTGTTTGTTGTAATAATAGGGCCTCTGCGATGTCACGGAAATACTCCTGTCTCATGCTCGGGTCATAACATGAGCCTATAAATTCAATCGCTGCTTGCAGCGACCGGGCTTCATTCGTCATTCCTTTCGACTGGAGCACAACACGAGGTAGAATGAAAGGATGAGCGGGCCAGAAGTAAGTGTAGAACATATGGAAAAGATGGTCTGTATGCTGTGACGCAGGGGGGATCCATGTTTGCTGTGGAGGTACATGGATATTTTCATTGGAGGTGAATATATTAAACGGGTTTCGAAATCCGGGACTGTTAATTGCATATGGCTGATGATGTACTGTCAAGGAAAATGGAGTTTTAATAGCTTTCCCTGACGTTCGCTGGCGATGTCGCGGTTTAGGTCCTCGACCTCTCTTTGAGACGATATAAGTACAGACCTTTCCGTCCGCTTGGCATCGGGAACAGATTTGAAGACCATCACATTTAATATGTCTTTCCCTGCAATTTGTGCATGTGTGCGAAATCTTTTGAGGAGTCTGGACTGCATCCAACCACTGGTGCTCCTTTGCCTGCATCATCATAGTTAGACCTTGAATTCATAGAAGATGGACCGGAGCCGATCGCTAGGGCTGACTCCGTAATAGTCGTGATTGTTCCAAGATATTTATTTCACCGTAATTCCAGATTAGTAATTGGCACAGATTAAGAGGAATAGACGCATGAAAAATGTGTTATCTTCCGCTGCTGATGGTAGGATTACGGGTCACCCACAAATTCGAATTAACGGGAACGGGATGCGGGAAGATTACGAAGCATGTCTTGGTATTTAGCTAGTCTCGAATCGTCTAGAATTAAGACTACTACTACTACTACTTGAAATTGAAGTCTCAGTGGAACGTAACGCTGTACAATTCCCTGATTAGAATGACGCGATTGTGTATACGAATTAGTGGCTCGGAGATGGCCAGAGACAGCTTTTTCCCGATCTAATGGACCCCATTATGTTTATCGCCTTTCAATAGCATTTAAGACACCTGAGTTACCTATATCTAACAGAGAGGTCTGGCGGAAATCTGCTACTATCAACTGCCTTGTCATGACATACCGCTTTTCACTCCCATCTTGCCCTATTTCTCGACAGTTGCGGGGTTTCGCTCACGGTTGAGGTAGTTTTGGTGCCAGGTATAGTCAAGATCCTGGGATAATAACTCCCGGATGACTTCTTTGGCTCCTTTCGGTTCTCGGCCCAATACATCTGCCATGAGAGCGTCTTTCGTTTCTCCATCTCCATCACGCAACGCCTCATACCAGGACACCACGCTCTTGAAGAAAGCAGCGGGTTTTCCACCCTGATCAGTTTCCGCTAATATGCGAACATACTCATCTGGACTGACAAACTTAAGCTCAACATTGCGGCCCGTTGTTTCATTGATCACATCGACGATATCCTGAAAGCTGACTACTTCCCGAGCGGTCAAAAGAACAGTTTGTTTCTCATACCCTCCTCTGATCATGAGGCGGGCTGTAGCTTCACCAAGTTCAATGCGGGAAGTATATGCTGCGCGGCCTTCAAATGGGAGATAGACAGTCCGGGTGTCGGGATACCATCCGAGGAAGATTGGAAACGCTTCGGCATATATTCCCTCACGGATGGAGGTGTATGTAATTCCAGACCTTTCTCTGTTAGTCATGACGATTCCTGTATTTCTTCTACGGACAAATGAGAACAGAGTCCTTACTTTTCCAGAAGTTGTTCTGTTGCCAAATGGGCGAGCTGAATGGAGGCTTTGGAATTGGACTTTAAGCCCCCAAAAGCGAGGGAGGTATACCACACCTATTCACAAAATTAAAACCATTCCAGTAAGTCTAACTGAATCCAATCTTATGGCAGAAGTTTCTGCTCATAACTTACATGACCCACACCAGCCCTTTTTGCCGCTTCAACGACATTCTGATGTTGCTTCGCTCTCCGCTCATTATCAAAAGTATTAGAGCTAACAAAGAGCAAGTTTTCAACCCCTGTGAGCGATCTCGAAAGAGATTCCTCGTCGTCGTAATTGACGACGCGAAAAGCGATGCCTCTGTCTTCAAACTGCTTCCGGTTGGATTCTGTGGACGAGGCAACCGCGAATTGAGACGCAGGTACGTTGCTTATGAAATGATTCAACACTTCAGCACCAAGACCACCGGTGGCTCCAGTAATAAGATACTTAAGAGTCATGGTCAAGAGATATTTTTGTAGTTTAGTAAGAGAC